>JARHVA010000553.1:4935000-4947500 GCA_037957365.1 Torreya grandis
GAATACATCTTGGTAAATTGTTCAATGTCATATCTAGGGTATCTAAGAAAAGGTAATATACATACTTTGACATGATCAATGTCATCAATCATAATTTTCTTACATTGTTTTAGTTCTATGTAAGCAATAAAAAAAAAATCCAAAATTTACACAAGTATTGGTTATTACATTTGAAAAATTATTTTTAGCACTAGTATTCTCAGGTATGTATTTTTTAGTAGCTTCATTCTTAGGAAATATTCCGTAATAAATATTTTTTAGGAAATAGATCAAAAATTGTAGTAGATTTCCAAATATTTGAAAGTGTTCTTAAATCTTATGGTTTATTTGTATATGTATCTGATTTAAGTCAACATTATCAATAATATCTTGAATATAATGTTTCAAAACATGGCACCTATCGATTATATGACCATTGATTCTATGATATTCATAAGATATTTTTTAATGAAATGTATATGGGACATAAATCCAATAATAACACTTTATGTAAGGTAAGGAAATAATTTTATTATTAAGTAACTTCTTAAATTTTATAATTTTAGTTTATTTAAAATCTTGTGAAATTGACTTGATCCACTAAGGGAGGATGCAAGACTAGTTGTAGGTGAAATTTATTTCTTAACCCATGCCAAAGATGTATTATATTGAGACACATGGATTTTAATTAGAGTGATATAAATAGGATTGTTATTAGCATGATTAATATTTTTGGAATATGGAAGATACTTTTATAATTAATTTGTCTCAAAATAAAGACATTTTAAATATTTAAAAGTACAATAAAACATTTTCTATTTAATATGAAATATGACCCCCCTTATTAAAAAATAATGCACTAATTCCATTTGTTGATATATAAAATGATGCATAAAATAATTAAATTTCAATATGCAATCATTAATAGGTTCATATTCTACTTGGTGAAGAGAGGGAGCGCACTCGTATACAATATGTGGCCCCTTATTATTCATGTGTTGTGATAAAAATATCCCTTCAAACTCAAGGCATGTATTTAAAAGCCACTAGGAAAATTAATATAAATCACAACCTATTATGATTTTTGGGGATGTTGTAATAAAAATTGTATAATTGGTTTCATATTTCCAAATACAAGAAATAAAATACTTAATATTTAAATAAGTGTCGCCACTCCCATAAAATAATAAAAATGTAGGCATTATAAAATCATAAGATAATTATGAGTTAAAGACCTTATGAACTATGATATTTTAATGTATATCATTGAAATAAACCTAATAATGATATGAAATAGTATCTCAGGATAAAGCATTTAATATAATTTTTAAGGTACCTGCCATATGCACGAGGGATAAGAATTCTTGGGAAGGCATACTAAGATCCTAAAAGGGTTCATTCAAATTTTAAATATTACTAATGTTTTTTGTTTGATAAGGTAAAGGACCTAGTTTTATAGGGACTACGAACCATAATTAAAAAGAGTATAAAGTAAAGTAGTAAGCCACATGGACTAAAACAATAAAAATTAATAAAAACTAGCTAACAATCCCTATGGAAGGCAAAAAAGTAGATCGATAAAAAGAAATATATTCTAGGAGGGGGAATCCCTCCATTGGTTCCTTCACATCCTTAGTCTTCTTCTATTATGAAACCATTTTAATATTTGAAATTCTATCCCTTGTTCTTTTTCTGAGACCTTCTAAATCATCCTTGGGTAGGATCATCTGGGGTCTCTTATACACCTGTTCTTACAGTAGGATATTCTTGGTGGGGGTAATGTAGGGGATATTTGGAGAGGGGATCTCCACCACCATCATGTGTTACTTTATGGGGGTACTATATACCTTAATATATTGAGCAAAGGATTGGATGATTTTAACCACTTCTCTATTCATGGCATTATAATCCTGTATAAGGCCCACCAGATTCATCCCACCCTCGTGAAGCTTATTGTTAATTTTATAAATATTTTATTTGTTGGATTTGATTTCCTCTATCAGGGGTCTCCTTCATATCCCTACCACTTCCCTAGAGGTAACCTCATCTAGTAGGATTGGTTTAGGTTTAGGTATAATGAGTTTTAGGGGAGGGTCTTCAATAGATGTTTTGGATAAAGGGCTAGCATGTAGAGTATTTATTAACAAATGGTATGAGCTAGAGGTAGGGTCTTCCTTAGGGGAGTCCTCCTCAGCATAGGACCCATATAGAGGAACCTCCCTACCCTATAAGGTTTCATCATGCTTAAATAAAAGTAGGATGAGATCCTAGTGTAGAATGGGGTTTACATCATTTATTTGGTAAGTGAGAGTAGTTATCTCTAAGGATTTGAGGAGATAAAAGAGGAGGCTAATTTTATACCCCTAAAAGTGATTTAATAGTAAAAAATGATGAGAGAAGATTAGGGTGTGCTTACCTTCAAGCATCAATTACTTCATAATTTTTAGGCATACTTTAGGCCATTGGCATGAGAGGTTAGCTTATGGGAACCCCTTTTTGTCTATCTTGATGAATTCATTGATATGAAACAACCTCTATAAAAGCTCCTATTTTTTCAAATAGTCTTTATATTACTTTACTCTATCACATGAAATACCCACAACTTATCCAATAAAATCCTCCATGACCAAGATTATAACTTATCTTTTCTCCATGACACCCTTATTCTATTTGATAATGAATTCTCTTGCCATACATGCATCATGTTGAATTATCCTTACCATAAATTATATAAGCCCACCTCGACAGAGCTTCTTCCACACCTTATTTATACCTTGAAATTCCAAGTAGGAAGTTATTTCCAAGAGATACCTATATCTCCCCATATCCATAGTAGCTATCAATCCAAGGATGAAATTTGGTAGGTCTTGGTATAGCTTTGTGTTAACGGTTTAAGAAAGACTTGAAGGACATACTTCGTCCCACATTATGTAATAATTTATCCTTACATTTGAATAATTATGGATCATTATATTTAAAATCCATTTCTTGAGGAGTATGGTTTGAATGTGTGGCTACCCAATCACCATCTTATCTTGAGGTGCATTAATTTTGAATGGATGACAAGAAATTTTCAAGGACCTAGCATCCTACTTTATGAACATAATTTGAGGATGAAAGTTTGTAGGTCTTGGTATAGCTTTGTGTTAAAGGTTAGAAAAATACTTGAATGGCATGCTTCCTCCAACCTTATGCAATAAATTTTCCTCATTTTTGAATAATGATATATCATTATATTTAAAATCCATCACTTGAGGAGTATGGTTCATGTGTGTGGATGCCCAATCACTATCCTATTCTAAGGTGCATTCATTTTGAATCTTAATATTTTTATTATTCATGAGAATACTAATTTTCATGGCTTTTGAAGTTAAATACTCATTAAAATCATATTGTATAAACACAATCAAGAGATATAAAGGAATTGACATGCACTTTTTAAAAATTGGGATCCAAATAATATAAAGCATATATTTCAATTTTTATAATATTAAACATGAATAAAACCAAGAAAGTCCCCATATAAGTGTAAGATGATTAGACCCTAAATATTATAAGGAGAATAAATCCATAAAATTATAATTTAAAGATGAGAAAAACAACAAACAATAAGGGTTAGTAGTTGGTAAACCTTAGGTTAAATGAATGTAAAATTAGGGTTTGGAAATTATGTTTTATATTTTATGTGTTTATTAATTAATGAATACCAAAAAACATGCACTATAAATATATTCCATTTATCAATGGAAAAATATATTTTCATCTCTACCTTAGTGGATAAATGATGTAAACAAGTAAAATGAAACTTCTAAAATTGACAATTGAACTTAAAAGGAGATAAAATATGATGGTATAAAAACACCTTATTTTTTGATTTCTGAATATATAAATATAAATATAAATATAAAAATATAATATATATATATATATATATATATATATATACACACATACCTATATCTACCTCCATGTAAAATATATGCCTTTGAATATATATGGACAAGATTGAAATCTATGATTATCATGGCCTAGATGGGATTATCACTATCCTAGATTAACTATTGTACATGTCTTATTACACCAATTGTCTCATGTGTAGACATTCAAATACCTAAATTTTCTAGGATTATGTGTGACTATATTTTTTACCTTTCTGTATATTTTATTCTATTATTTGATGGGGAAAAAGTAGAAATGATGTCTTCATCCTTATTAAACCTAATTTTCAATCAACTCACAGAAAAAAGATGTGGATTGAGAAGCCACTATGGGAGTTACAACCACATATCCCACATGTTATAATTAAACTTCATTTTAGTTTTATTCATCTAGAATGGAATCTAAGGTAATTTTTTTGAACCTACTCTTCTTATATGTGAAGAAAAAACTACATGAAATATGTCTAAACCTTATTTTATTACAAGAGGGAGATGAATGAATATTACTCCATTACAAGTGTAGTAAAATATATGGAAAGGGATAAAACTAACTTGAATTATGGATTAAATAAAAAAAATATATTCTTCTTATCTTATATTTATCTCTCTATCTATATTTCTTGTGTCTCTATAATGTCTTAAATTAAATTTGCTTATATAGAGTAAACTATGAAATGATATTCACCTATGCTGATTTAGGAAATAATATGAAGTGATAATTAAGATACACATATAAAAATTGAAGGAAAAAGGACCCCAAAAATATGAAGGAAAATATTAGTGGATTGATGATCTCACCTAGGGTAAGATTACTAAATCAATGATCCCATAATAAATGAAGATAAAACATGTTATTATATTGTAAAGGTAAGTTTATAAATAGGCTTGGGGTTGAGAACTGATATATTTATATAATAATTAGATGCATTTATAATTTTTCTAACCAAATGAGTAGTATTTTGGGGTAGGAGATGTCCTAAAAAAATAAATTATACACAATTATAGAAAGAATGATAAAAATAGGAAGATACTATGTAAAATGGTCTTGTGCCATAAGTATGTGTATATAGTCATACACATAACTAAACATAGAGAAAACATTTCATATATTTTAAGCATGCCAAAGACATAGAAGACACATAATAAAATGAGTCACAAAAAACATATAGTAATAATATAAGACAATAAAGGCATGTCAAACACTTTAACAAGCACGCCAAACATGAAGACACTAGGAAAGCATATAAAATGAAATGAAGACATGATAAACACTAAAAAGTACATAAAAACCAATTACAACATGTCTAACACTTATTAAGATAATTAATCACATTAAAGACACATAAAACACTGAAAAAGAACATCAAAAATGATAAAGAAACTGAACATGATATAATAAATTAGAATATGTAAGCAATCATTGATTACACACTTGAAGAAAGGACATAGAAAGAATAACTAATACTATGAACACATATTAAATAAGAATGTATCTAGAATATATATTAGAGACATAAATTCACATTAAAAAATATAAATTATTTCAAGCATATGATTATGTATGAATAAACAAAGCACACAAAAACACATACAAACATAAGGTAAACTAGAGAAAAAAATAATAGACATAAATCTTAGGATCAAAAGAAATTAAAATATGATAAATTAATAATTAAAAATATAAATTAAAGTGGAACCATAATATTCCACATATTTCCTTAGAGTTACCCTCAGTGAACATGGGAAGTTCCCCCATATAAGATTTCATATCAACATCTTCTCATATATTATGATACTTGTTTTGATTTGTTTACTACACTATTCATTATTGAGACTAGTTACTATTATTATTTGAGACCATTTATGTGGTGGTTATTAAGGTAATTATATGAGACTATTTACTATTTCATTGAAATTATTATAGAATCATAGATATTATTATCATGTTATGATTATAATTGTTTGGTATAATAATGGGATTGTTGTTGATTTTTATTTAAATGGATTTTTAAGGATGTTATTATTTTTACTAGCATAACCAATTACCATTATTATTTTTTATTATTTTATTGATAACATTGATGTTAGTTACTTGTTTATATTAAATTCCACTATTATAATTAGGTATATGGATAGGCACATTATTTTATATCTAGAGAGGCATACAACAAATCTTGTTAAAGACCCTTCAATGGAATATCATAAGTTATTGAGTAGATATTTAATATCTATTCATAAATTTTATTTCATCCCTAGTTCAAGGAACTTTAAGGGATGAGCTGAGAATAAGATCTTGATTCCCATATTATACTATGTGAGTGTATAAGGTAATAAATGCATGTTTATGTCTTATCATCAATGGACATGTGTATAGACTTTGGTCAATAAGTAAAACATGAATCATATTGAATATTTCAAGGTGTTTAATAATGTAATAATAAATGGTTTTTCATGCATCATGATTATCTAAATGACCATCATAATACCTATGTGTTATATTCTTGAGTATAATTAGGAAAATAATTAAAAAATCAAATAATTATCAACTAATAAAGGGGTGGTTAATTTAGTAAAATACATTATTGTCATTCAAATTATTGTGGCTTGATTTTTTTACATTTAATTTATCTTGGGGTTGAGCAAGGGAATTATTATCTTATCAAATAAATACCTAGGGGTGATGCATTAATAAAGAAGTGGAGAGTGTTAGGATTTAACTTCCTTATTAGAAATTTTTTATCCCTTGAAGAATACCTACTATTTTTGGGCATGATTGGTTGAATTCGAAGAGGAATCAGTGTTGTAGGAAGTTAATATGGAGATGGAGTTATTTTTAGTTAATCATACTACCAAAACTAATGGAAGGAAATTCCCAATATTCCTAGAAATATCTAATCCATTTTTATCATGACCATTTATAGTTGAATATATGTTTATAAAAGTAGGATAATTTTGAAAGGGGGAGACAAAGAAATACTATGAGAAGGCAAAGTTGTATAGAGAATAGGAAATTGATTATATTGTTTAATATTACTAGGTAGGCACATGACCTTATTAATATGATTATATGAATGTTTCTTTCCTCTTTAATGATATTTAAAATTATTATATATGTCAATATAAATTCCATTTTACTTTATCCTCATTGATTTATTTTGTTTTATGTTAGAAAATAAATGAGTTATTTATTTCTATACTTTAATTGTTGGAATGCTATGTTGGTTGAATATTTCATGTCACACTATATATTTTAAATCCTTAATGTATGTAATCTATAATAATAATAATAATAATAATAATAATAATAATAATAATAATAATAATAATAATAATAATAATAATAATAATAATAATAATAATAATAATAATAATAATACTAATACTAATACTAATAATAATAATAATAATAATAATAATAATAATAATAATAATAATATTTCATTGGAATATGGATGTTTTTTCTTAACTAGAGTATGCAAACCTTAGTTTTTGGTTTCTAATAACATGTACAAATCATTGATTTATATCCTAATGAAATCATGAAATGTCCCTAATAACTTAGCTAATTTAGAAATTTATTTTTTGTTACTTAATATTTATTTGTTTTATTTAGATGTTCAAGTATAATAAGGAATGAATAATGAGTCATGATAGTTTAAAGTTGTTCAAGTGGGTTATATTATTTATATATGTATGCAATGCTTTTGGTTAGGACATTGGAGTATTCATAGTTATCTTAATTATATTTGCTTAATGTTACGCGATATGATTTTTTTTTTTTTTAATTTAGTACCTATCCTCTTGCTTAGGAAAATAGAGTGAGAGAATATATATCTTTGTTTGGACTTCCAATATATTTATTATATACATATATTATTTTTTTCATAACTTAGTTATTTTTAGAGAATGCTTCATGAACTGAAGTCCATATATGAGTTGGGCATAGCATCAAGGCTTACCCACCTTCAAAAATTTTAGTCCCCCTCCTCAATGGCATAAAAATGTGTTATAATTATTAATAATTACTATTTATATTTATTTCTCTATGTATATATTTCCATGAATTTTTTAATATCATAATACCTATATCTTGACAGTTAACCTTAATAAATCATTATATTGCTATTAACCTTGTTGTGTTTTGATGATGGGGGATGGATAGGTACATACATAAATGGATTATTTTTATCAATATTATTATTTATATGTTTATTAGAATTAGACACAATGATTTAAGCATTCAATTACTAGTAAATTTTGATACACTAAGTTATCATTAACTATCTAGTTAGAAACACATGATTTTAAGGATTTGAATGTTGTACTTCATTTTTTAATAGTTTATTAATACCATGATATTGTTTTAAAACTATAATGGAGATCATTGAGATATTAATAAATTCTTAGATTTTAATTTTTTTTTGTATTAGAGTATATTAGTTTGTAAAATGTTTTTACATAATATTTAAGGTGTAACCATGTGGTATAGGTCTGAAACTGGCATATAGAGCACACTATAGATTCATTGATTTTTAAATTTTATTTTAGTAATACAAAGTTATATGTGTTTTTATATTTATTATTCATAAATTTATAAATATTATATTGATTTTGTACCTTAATATTTTATTAGAATTTGGAAATAAGACTTCTAGAACTATGAACTCAAATTCTAATGAGAACATGGTCTTGGTATTATTTTTATTCTTTTACACCCAAGCAATATGAAATAATTTAATATATGAATTAATTCAAATCACAAAAATATGGAAATAAACATAATAATTTGAATTGAAATGGGATAATTTATATTGAAACTAATTGATTTGAAATTGATAATATAAGTGATATATGATGTAGTTAACTAATTTTAACTATCTATCAGTCATAAAATATGCCATAGGATATAAAATTGATATATGTATACTTTTTAAAGTGATAATATTTTAAATATAATCTTATAAATTATCCTGGTGCTATCAAAAATTCAAATGCCTATGATGATTGGTATTATTAGGTTTTACCAGTAGTGTCTCTATGCACAATGGTGTCTATAACTTATTAGAGCCATATGTTTGTTCATAAAATATATTTTTGTGGATTCATGATCTTTGATCATGTGAAATTATATATATATATATATATATATATATATATATATATATATATATATATATATATATATATAATTTGAAACCCTCATTATGTTTTTTAGACCACAAGATACCTTAAAAAGGGGATAGTGATTTGGGTTAGATAGTCCTAACCAATACTTATTTAATGGTTGATGTTGCCTACATTTTAATACTCTAAAGAAGTCTCAAACTACATTTAATTTTAACAGTTAATTATATGTGTGAAATCATTAACAACTTAGAATAGTATATCATTTATATATTTATCATTTGGAACCATGCACCTTTGATAAATTTATATTCAAATTTGGGTCTATGGATTACCCTAAGGTTTTTCCTTAAATATTTGAAGTGTGTAAATTCATTTTGAATAATTATCCAAGAGAGTGTGGGATAAGATAAACTTCTCCCAAGATTTTATAAGGTGAATAATAACCTCAAGGGTTATTTTTATATATAGGTAACTCTTTTTTGAACTTTTTAATAAAAATAACACATGAAACATGTCTAATTTGACCTAATGGAGATTTACAAATTCAAAAAATGTCCATAAAGTGCCCATATAAACTATTGGTAGAGGGATGCACTTATAGTATCTCCCACTAACTAAGTCTACTATTAATGTCTTGGAAGTTTAACTAAGGATATAAGGTATCAATGATGTCTATCTAGGATTATTTAGGTGGTCATATATAGACTAAGATAATACTAAATAAATATGTCTAGATAATAAAGGTGGAAAATATAGTGGAAGGGGAAATTGATAAAGGGAAGGTGTGATAAAATTTAAGATATATGTCCATTGTCAAAGTATATCAAAGTTATGTTTCCAAAGCATCTAATACTAAATTTAGGTGTTTACAAATACCCCAATTTTTATTTAATTATTTACCCTGATTCTAGTTTTTACAAAAATGGGAATAAAAAATTACACTTTAAGCATATCTAAACATACACAAATGAGATACAAAATTTATAGATACTTAAGATGGATAAATATAGAAACAAGCCAAAGTGTCACAAACATAAGCTAAAAAATCAATGAAATGATAAAGAGGTCAATAAACACATGAACCTTGACTATTCTACAAGTATGAGATTGTATTTTGGTATTGTTGGTTTTGTTTGAATTGCTCTTAAATTATTTGACCTACATTGTGCTTTGAGATAAACATGTAAATATATGAACTTACCTTATATATGTATAGATAGAACAAGTTCAATGCTTTGATCTTATCTTTTTGGCATCAATCATTTCCGTATGTCACTAAGCCTATCTTTATAGGATTTTTTACTTTTATATTTATAGTTCCCATGTATTATATCTTCTTGATTATGAATATAACTTAAATTTTTAGATGTTTAAGTTAGAATATTCTACATGGTTAATTATTCACATTAAATTAAATTTAAAACTCCCCCTAAAATTAAGAATAATGGAAATAGGAAAATTATCAAGCAACATTAAAAAATATATATATATTGCATGCTATAAATTATACCTCAATGTAGTTCTCTAGAGTGAGTATGGACTATCTTGAGTAAGGGTTTTGAATTATTCTTCCCTTGAAGTGATCAATACAACTATTGAATTAGAATTACCCTTATTTGGAATAAGGTAATGTGTAAAGATACCAAAATTGATAAATGTCATAAGTGTGTAGTATTATGAAACACAACTTGAATGGTGAAGCTTAGACATAGGATTTAACCTTGGTTTTATGTGTGATATTTATTAATTCATAAATAATCTATATTATTTGATTGGATTGTTAAGACCCTGTATTTATAGGATTATATAGGATGAGTCATGTACTAGAATGAATTTTAAATATGAAAATGGGAAGGGTTAATGCATAAGTTTAGGGGTAATGGGTAAAAGGACCAAAAAATATAAAATGGACAAGCCTATAGGGATATGTGATTATCTATGAGGGATATATAATTAAAAAAAAATCCAAGATAAAAATGTGGCTCAATTCTTGAGGTAGGTTAGATAAAAAGTGATAAATAATTAAAATATATTGACAAATGCCTTACGAATAAGTATTGAGGTGATTTTTAAGCTTAGTGGATAGAAAATAGACTTAAGTGGGGTTGGGGCCATCCTATAAATGGGTTAAAATGTATAGGTTTTAAAAATAAGCTAAATTGGGAATAAAACATGGGAATAATAATTTTGTGCCTAGTTTGGGTTTCTACATAAATCCCTGACATTGACATGGGAATGTCATTGAAATGCATTCATATTTCAAAGTATACATGTAAATAATTTTAAACATTCCCTTTGCTTACCTGGGGAATAATGAATTTTTTGACCTTTCTTTTGTTAAGTTTCCATACACACTTGATTAATTAGTTTACTTGAAATACGTATCAATTTTCTATAGGTAGTTAAATTTCTCATGATATACATGTGATTATTGTAGATTTTGCAATTATCTCTTGAAATCAAAAGTGAAAGGAAAGATATGAAACAATACACCAATTTTGTATTTCCCAAAAATTTAACCATAATTTATCCATCAATATAATTTAAATAGGTGTTTAAAACATATCTTAAAACATTCTCATGTGATTCACCAATGCCTAATGTATACATCCTAGACCTTTAAAAAAAAATAGAAAACATATCCAAGACACTTTTGAGGGAGTTATCATAAACCCATCCACTTATTATTCAAGGAATTATATTATTGGATCATATTAGATAACAATGGACACATATTGAATTTTAAAATTTCCTTTATAAGTTTCCCCTCACATGAATACTAAATTTATGTAATCAATCATCTCAAAAGAACACTATTGAAAAACATTGTAAAGAAAAATAATTTCATGGTCATGTGTTATTATCTAAAACATATGTAATTGAAAACATTACCTCATACGTTAGAAAATAATGTATCATGTTATATTATACACTTATGGATATGGAAACCTTTAATTTTTATTTGAATTATTTATTTTTAATTTTTTTAAAATTTAAATGTTTTTAAATTTTTGCATTGTGAATTAGCATCTAGTCATGCTATAATAGACCATGAAAAAATACAATTTCCCTATGGGATAAATTGGTATACACATACAATAAACACACCACATAGGTGGGTCAACATAAAAAAATGAGAGCATAATGAATCAAATATTCCCTCGTAGATGCATGGTAACCAACATGGAAATGTTAAAACTAGAATAAGACCATAAAATGTAAGTGACTAAACCCAACTTAGTTACCTAACAATTTAGTGATTCAACTCATGAGATAAATCATCAAAAAATTAAAAAGAGGATCCCCTAAGAATAAGGACATACAAATAATTAAAAATAAATGCAAACATAATAAAACATTCACCAAAAATGGTTAATGTAATGTTGTAATAATTTATGTAATTAGACTAACATGATAAAGTAAAATCAAGAATATATATTACTATGTATGAATATT
>JARHVA010000553.1:4952500-5114818 GCA_037957365.1 Torreya grandis
CATACATCCATTTTCCAATCATATTTAACATGGTGGAATAGTGTGATTCTCATATGCACCAATATAGGTTCTTCAAGCATAAATCAATTTCCATAATAAACCAATTTATTTAACACATAAGCATCAAGGTTTTACATGAATTAAATATATATTTTGAGCTCACATTAACATTGATACATTACTCAAAGATAAATTCTATCCAAGAAGAGGAAACATAATATGCATATTCATCCCCTAAGAGTGGTATTCACATCTAATATTACTCCATGTTCAGGTATATAAGTTTTTTTTAGAAAAAGGAAATGCATCACATAACATTACAAATTCGTATTACCAATAGTTCACGGTTAATTTCATCATTAAAAATTTATAAATTCATTCTTGTACTTAAATAAACTTTCTCATATATTATTCAACCTCAAAAATGGAATTAAACTAAAACTTATACATCTTAGAAATGGAACTAAACTAAATCTTAAGTAATGAGAATCGATTAACAAAATAATTGCTAAAATGCAACATACATACCTGTGTATACGATCTCATGAGTCCCAAGTATACAAGTAAAAGTTTATGTATGATTTCCATATAAGCATGACATCCAACTCATTTGGACTTACTCATAAGTATCACATTAAAAATTCTAGTTGAACATATAAAGGGTTATTGATAATTCATACATAAGTTAAACCCACTAAAAATGGTCACATGTACTCATAACATACAAAGATTAATTGCCATAAAAGTAACATAAGCATATATATATATATATATATATATATATATATATATATATATATATATATATATATGGATTCAAGGAATGATTAAATAACTCTATGATAGCTATCATTCAAACTAAGATTTCATCTTTCTAAAAATCTAAGTCGGCATACTCAAGTATGCCTAAACACCAAAATAATAATCTATTTTCCTATAGAAAACTCAACTCAAGTACCCTGATTAAATATATTAATGGAATACCTATATAAAATCCATAAGGATATGTAATGAATAAATGAAACAACAACATCATATGGAACAACATCATTTTACATATGATACATGATGAAGATAATAAGGAAATACACTAGTATAACATTATCGATTGATAACAACTAGCAACCTATATATAGAACATAAGTATATGTAACTGATCAAATTCAAAATTTAAAAGTAAACTTTCACATGTTATCTCAAAATCAGCATTGTAATTTTTTCTTATTATTACTAAAGGATCCCTATCCAATCATTGGGTTAACATGTTAAAATCCAAATATAACTAAACTAAAATCTAATGAAAGTATGACAACATCCACTAGTCATGTTATAAGAAATTAATATAACATCTATGGTAATAAAAAGATAAAAAAAACATGTAATAAACATTTCCAAATGCATCATACCTATGTGTGAAGCCATCTAAGAATGGAGCAGCATGAACCAAATAGGAAAACCCTCCCAACCAGCCCTATGATCCCAACCATCAGATAGATGGTGGTTTTAGAAAAGAGGGTCAAGAAGGATGTTTTGAGCAAGTTATATTATAATCTAATGAACATTAAAACATAATAACATATCCCCAACAAAAGACACAATCAACATATTGAGGTGAGATGAAAATAACCAACCTATCATCTCTATAAATTAGAAGTGGGATAACTAATTATGGGCTACCAAAGGATATAGTAAGAGATTAAAAAACTAGTCCATTCCTATAGCTTCCATAATAACCAACATGGATCCCCTCCAAGTATGTAGTCATCCCTTTAGCCTCCTGGATGCAAATTTATAACCCAAACATGCAAACATATTAGTTGATGCTTTGTTATTCAAGTCTGGTTTTGGAATGGTGATTCAATAAATGTACACTTCATGCAATCAAAGATAAAAACCATGACATATAACTCAACCATTATACACCACCAAGTGAATATCCAATAATAAATTCAACCAAGTGGTGATAATCAGGCAACTCAGCCATACAACATTCCTAAGATAACAATCCAAGGATTCCAGCTATCATACAAGATAATAGTTGAGTACAAAACTAGATCTACATATAACACTCAAGAAACACATTCATCTTAATCCCCACTAATGCAAAAAAATTCCATAATAGAAACCATTAAATATCCTTGCACTCACTCAAAACAATAAAATGATTTCAAATCCCATGACATATAGGATATTCAAGGGATCATCATGAGGTCTCACAACCTCATATGATCCTCAAATATAAAAATTTGGTCAATACGAGTTAATGAGATAGCATACCATTTAAAATGGTTTAAAAAATGAAAACCCACATTATAATATAATGGTGCTAATAATATTTTGTTAGTTTACATGACCCAGTAATACATAGGAATATCAAACTCTTACTCAAACCCCAATAAAATTTAGTCATTCAACTAACACATGGAAATTCCAATCACAACCATACATAAGAAATTTTAACCCAAGAAACTTATGTAAGGGATCACAATAATCATTTGTTAAGAGGAATAGCCAATCAAACTTATTTATGCCATAATAGTTCAATATTTAACAAATATACACATGTATCTCCCATCAAACCACATACATAGTTTTATCTTATAATCTGATCAAATTATTCAAGATGATATAAGTAATCGATATTAAAAATTGGAAGACCAATAAATGCTTCACATTTATTTAATCCAACTAGGTCCAAAACATAAAATAAAAATAATAAAATAGAGGAATTCTTTCAACTAAAATGTATTCATATGGCTAGATAACACCTTTCTAGCCTTATATATCCAGTTTAAGAATAAAATCTCAGCCATGAATCAATTCAAGGTGGATACATATCATCATATAAAACATAGCCTTACAATTTTAAGGGACCCAACCAATTATTGAATTCAATTTATATATATATATATATATATATATATATATATATATATATATATATATATATATATATATCTTATGTCAATTTAATTTGAATCAAAAAATTATAAAGACAAATAATAATTTGTCTCAAAGAATTAAATAAATCCAAGTCATTGTTTCCTAAATTTATACATGAATCAACTTTAATAGAATAAACAACCACTCAGAAGCATCCCATTATAAATACATGTAGGCCAAGAAGATAGAGACAAATATAGAATTAAATTTTTCAAGTATAAATAGGGTTGATATAGGATCTAAGACACATTATACATATGCAAGGATTAATAAAAATATCTAGGGTGCATCATTATAGCCACATCATGGCACACACAAAATTACAAAGTCTAGTTCATACATATGACAACTATAAATTCATAAATTATAGCCATTTCAAAATGTATAACATCCCTAAAGTGTAGGGGTCATGATTGCAATGTACTCAGCCACAATAAAATGCATCCACAACCAATAGTGCATTTCCTAGGTCTTACTATAACTAAATCAATATTTATAAACTCTAATTGTATGCTTTGATTCTTTCCTAATAGGTTTATGTGCTAAATAATAATGTAAATAATATATATAAATGTGTGTGTGTGTGTGTGTGTGTGTGTGTGTGTGTGTGTGTGTGTGTGTGTGTGTGTGTGTGTGTGTGTGTGTGTGTGTGTTTGTGTGTGTGTTTGTGTGTGTGTGTGTGTAGGTCTCAATATCAGTCATTTTCATTCATGGAGATAACTAGTTTTAGTTAGGAAAGGGCTTACCTAGTTTGACATAAGGGAAAAGATAAAATCATACCATACCAACAAGGTTGGTAAATCCATACAATGAAATCCCTCATTCCAGCAGTGAATCAATCCAAAAAATAGCATTACGACCCAAGGTTTTCATATCTAATCCAACCGCTAAGACCAAAGATAAAAACTCCCTTCCCTTCCCCTACATTTTTCTTCCCTTATACATTATTCTCTTCTTATTTCCTCTCTATGCATCCTTCCATCTACCTCCCACTTTTTCCTTTTCCCCCAACCATTCACCATACTCCTTCAATTTCACATTAAATGTGGAGAGAGAGAAAGTCTCTCCTCCTAAATGCGTTGATCCATTCCCCCATATGACACCCATGCTAAAACTAAATGGGCCACGATCATCAATGACCTTTAAAATTTGAGCCAAAGAAATAATAAAATATTAAACATGAAGAATAACAATCTAAATAATAATATAGATATTATTTAAATGCTAATTAATTAATAAAAGAGTAAAAACTAATAATAAAAAATATAATAATAATAATATATATTATTTTAAATTTTATTAAATGTTTAAAATTCACAATGTCCAATTAATCAAGCCATTGGTAATTATAAGTCACCTATGAAATAAATCATTAGGAAGGGGGTGTCATGGGGAGGTAGGTAAAACCTCGAGATATAATCCATATTCATGGTTCTCAAGTCATTTATTAACAACCAAAATTAGATAATTACTACCTTGTAAAAGGGTCTAACAACTCTAAAACTATTATTATTTAGCACATATACCAATGGTCTAATACCATTTAAACATATTTCTAAGGAAACTATTAAAATTTAGCCACCTATATAGGCATGGCTTTCTAAATTTTAAGGCAAAACAACATCACTAGCCATGGAAACAAATTTTACATTCCTCAAAAAATGCCAAAAAAGCTTTTTTTTCCTTCTAAGCATACCTCTTTCAAATAAATGCTTATGAAAGATAGGAAGCTTTAAATAAATTTAACTATATAAATCAAAAAAATTCTAGAGAACCAAACACTAGCTAAACATCCCTCTTATCAAGAGGAGAACATATTATAGTGAATTTACAACTTTTATGATTGTAGTTACAAATTATACAATCCCATCATGATTTTAAACATATATCCTAGATGGAAATAGTGTCTTTACAAACACACATTATGCATTATGCATAATTTAATCAGCATTCATCATAAAATTCTACCAAAAAATAGTAACACATTTTAAATAGTCAATCCCAAACCAAAAATACCATTTAGGGGATAGTTCAACGTCCCACACTTTCCATATTGAATCAATAAGAGAAGCCAACCCAAGCCTTTACATGATAACCAAAGGTTTACCCCATACTGTCTAACAATTTTGTGAGCTCACATGATGGTTACAGGAATCATAATTCCACCATCTTACTGCACTTAACTCATGGTAGTACTAGAAAAAATGGTACCCAAGAGTACAAAATTCACTTGATTAGGACTTTTAATGTTCATTCTAAACATTAAACTAGCATGTTTTTCAATCGTGCATAAATCAATAGAAAAATATATATTCGTACCATAATATATGTATATCAAAGCAATACCTCAATCATAACATGTTTACATGCACATTCCAATGTATGAATGTATTTTAGCAAGTACCTCCTTGCTACTTTGCATACACATCGATAATGAAGGACCAGTTGGTGCTTCCCAAGGTTTACATAAAGATATTCCACATAGCTATTTATAAACAACCTTCGAGAGGTAGCTAAAGTAACTCTTAACCATAAGGTTACCATTATGCATGAGGGTCCCATGGCTATTACATGGCTCTCATGGTGTACACTCTAAATGAATTAGGTAGTTGCCTCATGTAAAGGGGTGGAGTGGATTTTCATCCTATGAGAGACTCCACTCTCTATCTTGTACCTAGTCTAAACCATTATGGAAAATGTGTTTATTTACCCTCAATCTTATACTTTTAGTGATTTTCATAACTAGAACAATGATGTGGGATTATAAGATACATTATGACACTATACCTTGGTAGCCAAAATAAGAGATTTAGCTTCCAAATAGGGATTTACAAAACACAGGTAATTAGATTCATAATTTATAATTTTACATCATAATATCACATACATAACATAATTATAACACTAGGACAACTACCTGGATAGTACAAAAAGTTTACACATAATATGTGGTTAAGCACTTTCACACCTCTCAAGGCTTATACAATAAACATATAACAATGTAAAAAAATGAGGGAGATACATAAAATAAGTACACATTTAGGTATGGGTAACTATTCTAAGTTATTTTCCACATTACAATAGTCAAACACACAAGCTCATGAAGCTCAAAGGACCATGAACTTACCTTGGTCCACCTAATGTGTAGATTCCATGCAAAAGACATCAGATGATGATTAATGATATCACATGATCAATCCTTATAAACTCTTAACTTGCTCATGCAAGTCAATCACATTCACCCCATCAGGCTCTCCAAGCTTGAGATGCACCCTTGGTCCTCCCAAGATATCATACTTTAGCCTCATTGGATGGCTTGCTTATGAAAGCAATTAATGGACATGTATGTGTTATCTTAAGATTCTAAAAACAAGCTTATATTATGATTCAATTGATTGATTAAATCCAACATGTCAATAGTCGAATAGAGATTCTTGTTTTAATGAAACATCAATTTGGGAAAGGGAAAACTTTTCTAAGGATCTAGGAGAGTAAAATATCACTACTATGGGAATCATAATTTCCCAAAATCAACAAATTCAATCATAACTTACAATAAATATCCTCATGGATGCAGGACATATCCAATGTCTCAATATACATGCTCAGACGTGTCAATATGAAGTCAAATCCAAATAGAAATCCCCGTGGTTGTATAGCCCAACTAGGATCAATCAACATACACATGAAATCAAGAAAATCCATGAGTAAAATATATCTCATTGACATAAAACCAATCTAAGATCAAATAAACATGCTAAAACTAGTTAATTTTAGCCCTTCTAGAAGTTAGGAAGCCACTCACTTCACCAAATTATATCAAAAGAGGCCATCAAAATCAATCTTAACTCAACTAAAATGCATAAATTTTCAACACCACATCATCTTATATATTTATAGGATGCATAACATCTTCCACTAAGCCAACTAAGAAACATATTAGACAACAAAACCTTCTAGGTTTGCTTAAAATTCCATTACCTTGGAAGAGCCAATGCCTCCCAAGAATTTTCATCATAATAGAATTGTATTATTTCAAACCCTAGTTACTTATAGTGACACCCAGGCCAAGCAAATTTTTTTGGTTGTTTACCATAGATGTCACCATAATGATACTATGAGAAGGTTCTGGATAACAATCTTATTATAAATAGAAAAAGAGATAGGGTAACCCTACTATCCACAAGCAACTCACCCCATAGATATGTTTTTAGTCTACTAAAACCATCCATAGTATGAACACTAGTTATCACATCCATGTAAGTTCATAAGATAATAACAACTCAAGGCAATCACTTTATGAATAGAGAGCTCAAACTTTACCAACTTATCCAAGAAATTCAATCTGTTTTAGACCATATTATGCCCTTTAGGTTTAGGTTGAACCCTCGATCTTCCTTGGGTCATAATGCTCCAAGTATCTAAGGAAGGATCATTCATACAAGCTGATCATAAATACTGAGCATTATTCCCCTGATTCTAATAGCAAATCCTATATCACCTAACTCTTATTAACCCACCCATATAAGTTAATAGTTGATAGGTGAGACTTGCCCTAATGTAATTGGATTTAGGAAGGGTTAACCCCAACCAAGGCTAGGGGTGATAACAACTGACATATAATAAATTCATATTCCTTGTAATCATTTCTCTTGAGAGTTACATGAAACATTTTGGTAGCAAGCAATAATAACACAACACCTTAACATTCAATCTAAAAAGCTAATATTCTTTGCAAATTACTACATGATTCTACCTAATTGGGAAAACTCAATGGTCACCATGAAGCAACTCTACTAATCTTAGAGTTCTCTAAATCAGAATCATTTATCTAATACCATATGAAATATCCCTAATTTTTTTTGAATATGCATATCAAAGTACATATTTAGATGCATAACAGACCCAAACTTTACTTGCTAAAATAAGTAGTACTTACTTAGCGTACTCAAATAGACACAAACAAAAAGGTTAACCTTAACCTTCTAAGACATTAATGGGTCATAACAAGTTTTTAGATATGCAAACCAAATAAAGTTATTCCAATTCATAATTAGGCAATATCAACATGCTAAAAATAATTAGTAACCTAATCAATTTTAATAAATGATAATTATTCTAAGTTTCCCTTTAGGGATACAATGGGAACACTATCCACGTAAAATGGATCACAAACATGATAGAAGGAAAAAAATAACACTATAGGCAATTATCCAAGTGTTACTAGTTGAGGCTATCAATTCCTCTTGGCTTATGGTCCTTGCCCCAATACCCACATACTAGTTTTACTCCCACCCATCATTCATAAGTTATCATGAATGACTCCACATAAATGAATGATCAACATACCAAAGTGATCAACTTCATCATATAATGAATAAGACATGTTGTAGCTAGTCATTGAATTGATATAACCAATTCCATATTAGCAAATAGACAATGTAATGCAATACACAAGGAAAATAATACAATTAAGGCACATTACAGCCAAACATAATTATTCCATAGCATTGATTATATTTGATCAACTATTGATTTCATGTAAGGGAGGTATGATAATCAATTAAACCTTTGTGCTTACATTAGTATGTTTCAGCCATACCTATACATAGAATTTTGTATGTAGGATTAACTCTTAAGACATCAACCTCTCCTAAACTAATTATTTTAACAAATAAGCAATCCTCAACTTCATTAAACATCATACTAAGTATATTAAACATGACTAGGTAATTGTATTTTACATAAGAACAAATACAAGGTAAACATGCATACATCCATTTTCCAATAGTACCCAACATGGTGAAATAGTGTGGTTCTCATATGCATTAGTATGGTTTGTTTAAGAATACAATAGGTGTCATCATGAACTAATTTATTGAACACATAAGCATCAAATTTTTACATGAATTAAATATATATGCCAATCTCACATCAACAACAATGCATTACTCAATGAGAAATTCTAGCTGAAAAGAGGAAAAATAATATGCATATTCATCCCGTAAGAGAGGTATTCACATGTAATATTCTAACATGTTTAGGTATATAAGGTTTTTTTTATAAAAAGGGATTGCATCACATAACATTACTTATTCATGTTACAATTAGATCAAGGTTACTTTCATCATTATAAAGTTTGAAGTTCATTCCTTTACTTAAATAAACTTGCTCACATAATAGGTAGACTCCAAAATGGAATTAAACTCAAACTTATACATATTTTCAATGGAACTAAACTAGATATTAAGTAATGAGAATCTATCAATAAAATAATTTCTTACAGGCAACATACATACCCATGTATGAGGTCTCATGAGTCCCAAGTATATAAGTAGAAGTTTATTTATGCTTTCCATATAAGCATGCCAACCAACTCATTTGGACTTACTCATAGGTATCACATACAAAATGCTAGCTAAACATCTACATGGTTATTGATAATACATACACAATTTAAACCCACTAAGAATGTTTCTATGTACTCATAACATACAAATAGTAATTACCTTATATATAAAAGAACCATTAGAATATATATATATATATATATATATATATATATATATATTTGCATTCAAGGAATTGATTAAATAACTCCCCAATTACTAGAATTCAAACTAAGAGTTCAGCTTCCTAAAATTCTAAGATGACATACTTAAGAATGCCTAAACACCAAAATAAATATTTTATTTTGCCTACCAAAAACTCAACTCAAGTACCCTGATTAAATATATTAAGGGAATACCTATAGAAACTCCATAAATATATGCAAGGAATAAATTCCACTCTTAAAATGGGCACAAAATCATTTTACATATGATACATGATGAAGATAATAAGGAAATACACTAGCATAACATTTGCAATCTATAACAACTATCAACCCACATATAAAACACAAGTATATCTAACTAATCAAATTTGAAAGTAAACTTTCACATGTTACCTCACACTCATCATTGTAACCTTTACTTCTTATTCCCAAAGGATACCTATCCAATCACAGTGTTACCATTCCAAAATCCAAATATAACTAAACTAAAATCTAATGAAAGTAAGTACAACAACATTCACTAATCATGCTATAAGAAATTAATATAACATCTAGGATAATAAAGAGATAATCGACATATAATAAATATTTCAAAATACATCGTACCTATTTGTGAAGTCATCTAAGAATGGAGCAACATGAACCAAATAGATAAACCCTCCCAACTAGCCATATGATCCCAACCATTGGTGGCCCTTACCACCCTAACCATCAGCTAGATGGTGGTTTTGGTAAATAGGGTTAAGGGAGTTCTAAGTAAGTTGGGTTTTGATTCAATAGACATAAAAAAATAATATGTCACCAAAAAAAATACAATTACCATACCAAAACAAGATGGAAATAACCAACCCATCATCATTATAAATTAGAAGTGGGGATAACTAATTATGTGATGTTAAAGGATATAATAAGGGATTAAAAAACTAATATATTCCTATATATTCTATAATAAATAACTTAGATCCCCTCCAAGTATGTGGTCAACCCCTTAGCCTCATCACTACAAATTTATAACCTAGGCATGCAAGCATACAAGCTGATGCTTTGTTCTTTAAGTCTAGTCCAGGAATGGAGATTCAACAAGGGTACATTTTATGCAGTAAAAGAGAAAAATCACCATGTATAACTTAACCATTATATTCCACCAAGTAAATATCCAATAATAAAATCAACCAAGCATTATAATCAGGAAACTCAGCCATACAACATTCCTAAGGCAACAATCCAAGTATTTTAGCAATCATCCAATATAATAGTCAAGTACAAAATTAGAATTGATTTAATAATTAAACTAATCAACATATAACACTTAGGTAACACATTCATCTTAATCCCCACTAATTCTAACAAATTCCATAATATAAACCATTAACTAACCTATCAATCATTCAAAACAATAAAATGATTTAAAATTACATGATCAATATAGGAGATTCAGGGGATCATCATGAGGTCTCATGACCTCAGATGATCCTTGAATATTAAATTTGGGTCAATATGAGTTATTTGGATAGTAGACCATTGAAAATTATTTAAATAAAAGAATGAAAATCCACATTATAATATAATGGTACTAATAGGGTTTTGTCAGTTCCCATGGCTCAACAATACACAAGAATATCAAACTCTTATTCAAGCCACAATAAAATTTAGTCATTTAACTAACACATAGAAATTCCAATCATAACCATATATAGGAAATTTTAACCCAATCTACTTATGCAAGGGATCATAATAATCATTTGTTAAGAGGAATAGCCAATTGAGCTTGTCTATGCCATAATGGTTCAACACATATTAAATATACATAGATATCTCCAATCAAAACACATACATAATTTTATCTTATAATCTAATCAAATTATTCAAGGTGATATAAGTAATCAATTGTAAGAATGGGAATACCAATCAATGCTTCACATTTATTTATTCCAACTAGGTCCAAAACATAAAATAAAAATAATAAAATAAGGAATTATTCCAACCTTACACATCCATTTCAAGAATAAAATCTCAGCCATGAATATATTCAAGGTGGACACATATCATCATATAAAATGAAGCCTTATAATTCGAAGGGCCCCACCCAATTATTGAATTCAATGAATATATATATATATATATATATATATATATATATATATATATATATATATATATATATTCAATAGAAAACTCTATGTACACAAAATTCCATATACCCCAGGTCAATTTAATTTGAATTGAAAAATTATAAAGAAAAAGAATAATCTGTCTCAAATAATTAAATAAATCTAATTCATTGTTTCCCAAATTTATATATGAATCAACTTCACCAAAATAAATGGCCACTCAGAATAGGGTATGGTGTCCTATAAAAAATACACACAAGCTAAGAGGACAAAGAAGAATATACCAGTAGCAATTTTATGTATAAACATGGTCAATATAGGAGCCAAAATGCATTATACATATGTAGGGATTAATAAAAGGATCCAGGGTGCATCATTATAGCCACATCATGGCACACATAGATTTAAAAATCTTGGTACATACATATGACAACAAGAAATGCACAAATTAAAACTAGTTCAAAATGTATGGCATCCCTCAAGTGCAAGGGTCATGATTCCAATGTACTCATCCATAATAAAATGCAACCACAACTAATAAAGTATTTCCTAGGTCTAATTATAACCAAATCAATATTCATAAACCCTAACTGTATGCTTTGATTCTTTATTGGTAGGTTTATGTGTCAAAAAAAATGGAAATAATATATATATATATATATATATATATATATATAGGTCTCAATATCAATTTTTTTCATTCATGGAGATAATTAGTTTTAGTTAGGAAAAGGCTTACCCGGTGGAATGCAGGGGAAAAGACAAAATCATACCTTGTCAATAAGTTTGGTAAATTTGGCCAATGAAATCCCTCATTCTAATAGTAAATCGATCCATAAACTAGAATTATGGCCTAAGTTTTTTAATGCCAATCCAACTACCAAGACCAAAGCTAAGAACTCCCTTCCCTTCCCCTGCATTTTTCTTCCCTTCTCCATTCTTCTCTTCTTCCTTCCTCTCTACGTGTCCTTTCACTTACCTCTCAATTTTTGCTTTTCTCCCTTCCATTCACGATACTCCTTCAATTCCACATTGAGTGTGGAGAGAAAATTTCTCTCCTCTCAAATGTGTTGACTCATTCCCCCATGTGGTCCCCATGATAAAACCAAATGGGTCATAGTCATTAATGACCTTTCAAATTCAAGCCAAAAAAACAATAAAATATCAAACATGAAGAATAAGAATCTAAATAATAATACAAATATTATTTAAATGTAAATTAATTAATAAAATAGTAAAAAAAAATAATAGATATTATTTTAAATGTTATTAAATGTTTCAAAGTCACAATGGCTAATTAACCATCCCATTATTAATTATAAGTCACCTATGAAATAAATCATAAGGAAGGGGATTTTCATAGGGAGGTAGGTCTAGGTAGGTATCTTATGGAGTCTGAGTTAAGTGAGGGTGAGATAAATGGAGATGGGATGGCCAAGATTACATAGAGGGGAGAGATAAAAATGTAAGTTTGAGTGGATAGAAATAATGCCAAACAACACGTGGGGATCAACAATAATAATACAAGACACATGAAGTGAAAAGCAATGAGGCATAATAAAATGTGACTACAAAATGAATAAGATAATTGTCTAAAGCCATGATACTAACCAAGAACACAAGGTTACCTATTGGAACTTATCTAACTACTCAAAACCACTTAGCTACCCCCAAACATATAACCTATCTCATAATCAACACCTGCAAACACCGAGTGTATCCATTAATAGTATCTGATTCAAAAATTGATAAAATGATAAAATAATAATGAAATATAATCAAATACCAAGTACATCAAATAATACATACATCATCAAGTGCATAATTATAACATGATAAATACATCACTGTATTCAAATATCATATCATCAAAATCTAACTATACGATCTAGCTAAGTAAGGGGGTGCAACAACAACTATACACATGTTATATCAACATTTAAACAATCATGTCAGGGTGTACAAGGGCAATGTCATAAAAAAATCCCTTTTCATGGGTAAATAAGAGAAGTTCTAGCTCTTCCCTTTCCATTATGTCTCTTTCCTCATATAGGGATATGAGAGGTGAAATTATATCTTTTTCCAAAATAAGGGCATCTAAAAGATTATTAGCATTTTCATGATTAATTTAAAAATTGAGTGGTAAATATACATCCTTTATTTCACCCTCTTCTGAGTTAGAAAGTTCATTATCTTCATATTTTTCACCATGCACAGTTACAATCTCAAAGTGTATGCAATCAAAAATACATCATGTCTATAAATCAATCCTAGCTCAAAAAAGATAGATCATACCTACACTTTCAATTGGGGATACATTTGTTAAGTGGGAGCATGGCCAATATGGGGATTAGCTAAATCTAATTAGGGGATTACTTATCAAAATACACCATGTGAGGTAGGGTTTCAAAGTCTATAATCTAACACAATCACGCAACAACCCTAAAAGAGTCCTAAGGTTTGATATTTCACCTATTCTAATAAACAAGAAAGTAAATCTAATTTAGTGCATCTCATAGCTTGTGGCACAAAGTGAAAGTTAGAAATAAAACAAACAACTAAAATAAACATGCATAAAAGACATATACTCATGTCAATGTATATATAATCCTAATGCATGGAAGAGAGAAACACATATACATTATCTATCTACTTTTACAAAGAAGAAATATAGTAAGGAATACTTGCCATGAAGATGAAGCCTCTAAGCCTCAATATATCCCTTGGCCATGGTGATTCATAGGATATTGTTATGTTATGTAAGGATAACAAATACAAATCAACTCTAAGATAAATAACCTATCTATGCATCCAAAATACTTACCCACAAGATAAGATCCATATCTCCAAAGAAAGTATGGAACCCTAATATTTATTCCTCAAGTATAATGGTCAATAAGTAGATATTCATTTACACGTATTATTCTTTACTTCTCTTGTCTATAAATGATTGGAAATGAACTTGTATATATAGGTGGATCTTTCCCTAAATCCTCCTATAAATGTCAACTATATAGGGTTAGCCATGGGCGAACCTATATATATTTTGGGATAATTCAATAGATCTGAGCTAGGTTGGTTGAAAGGCTAGTAAACCCAAAAAGTGAAAATACCCCTAAATTGTACAAGGTCAGCCATGGTTGACCTAGTACAATTGGTATTCCAAAATGGAATTAAGGAAAGAAATATAGGATACAAAGAAGAAAATGACTATTGAGACTCGACATATTCCTAAAATATAAAAAAGTGTCAATAATCAATAAAAGTTTGAAAATATTATGTGTATACATATTCCCCACTCAAATATCATCATGTGTCATGTAAGTGCAACCCAATATGGTGCTTCTGTAGACACCTAAAACTGGCCTCCAATGACCTCCAACCAGGGTTTTGACCAATTCCTATCAAAAATGTACAATTTGGCCTAAAAAATCTAAAATGCACTAACTGATCTGAAACTGTCATATTTAAGTGTCGATTTTGGCCAAAGTATCATTAAATGAGGCAATGTAATTTATGAAGTAACTAACTTTGATTAGATCATTTTAGTTAAAATGACATTTTTGCACCTTGGTACTCTGGATTGCTCTTTTATACCAGTTTTATTACATGAGACATGAGCCTTTTTATTTTGTGTTGGAAAAATATTAAAAGGGATAATGGATCCAATGCATCTAATATCACCTTCTAATTCCAATCCAGTCAAATTTTGAGCCAATAATATGACATTCTAACCAATTTGATTTATTTTTTCACAAATTGCCAAGATTTACACCAAAATTGATAAATCATGTGTAAGGCTAATCAATATGAATTAAGAGCTTAAGTTAATTTTCCATGAAACTTGTTGAATATTTATTTTAGGAAATTGATTTTGAATAACTATATCATCAAATGACATCATTTCTATGGGGTGGCATCCACAAGCCATAAATGCATAAAATATCAGGATTAAGCCCTTTCATGACTCATCAATGCCTCCCATGCCTCATAAATGCCCTTTATTCCCAAGACATGATGAGTATATTTACGTATTTTATTTTCATAATTAGATTAATTCATGGCCACACATTTTCATCTTGAAATGGATGGTCATGGTTGATCTAATCCCTTTTCAAGAATATATAAATAGGAGGCCTCACAACCATAATTTAGAAGCTTGGATAGCATAAAGTTATAATGCTTATGTCATTCCAAAATCATTTAATTTTAGTGTTATAATGTCAAATTATAGATCCAAGCCACAAGTCAAAGGTGACAATAGGAGATGAAGGTGGCCACACTCCATTGATGAATATCTCTTGAAGCACAAGCCGAACAAGCCAAAGAAGGATCCTTTTGGAGAAATCAAGGATTTGGTGAGAAATTTATGTTTTATGTTCATATTTATCATTTATTTCCATTTATAGTTGTTTTCTCAAATGGTTTTTCCTCACTAATCTCCCCCTAGTGATTAAGCCTAGAGATGTTATTCTAGTTAGTGTGTTTCTTTTATTTTTATTTCATTTTGGAACTCACATGATACTAACAATACTAACTAACACACATGGATTGAGTGACCTAGAAACAACCTTTAAATCTATTTCACTTGTCATTTATTTTCATTTCATATTGGCTTGTAAGGGGGACTTAATTACCTCCCATGAGTTCTATAGGGAAGACTTGACCTGAGAAATCACCTCTCGATATCATCTTCAACCCCTATCCATGGGGGGGGGTATTTAAATTATGATCACCCCATAGGGATCAAAGGTTTGAGTGGTTAAAACACATCCTTGCATTGGGGTTAAGCTCAAGATGTATGATCACATTAGACATCACACTGCACTAAATGAGCAATAGATGTAGTGGTTATAAAAAGGGCTAGACCTTTTTACAACAAGCCAAGTTTCATAAACCCAAATGATGTGATCTTTTTTTTTCACATTGGATGTAAAAGTCCTATGAAATTTATACATCTAGAATGTTTAAAAACCAATTAGTATTATTCAACCCCATTTTCCATACCTTTGATAAGAAATTGGATGATTTACTTGTATTTTATCAATTTCTTGCTTGGTATTTTGAGACTAAAACTAATGTGTTTATTTATAAACCATGTCAAAACCAATTTGTTTATATGTCACTATTTTATCTAAAGAGGTGTTAGGTTATCTATTTTACACCACACTTGTTCCTTGAAATTTTTTCTAAACATTTTTATGTGTGTATTTCTTGTTTGAGATGGGTACCATTATGCTGCCCACATCACTATCAAGTTTGAGCCTTTGAGTCTTTGAAACATAACATTGATCACATCATTAGATCATGTTAACATCATTATTCTACTCAATTAATTTTAAGACTTGTTTACCTTGTATCAAAAACCATAGTTTAAATCCATGTCACATATGCCATTTGGACCTTGATTATGTACCATCATGTTGTCCAATCTTGTCTAGCTTATTTGGTTAAATCCTAGTCTTCAACTTTAAGTTTTCAATTAACCTTTTCAAGTTTGGATTCAAATATTGATTGTGTTTAGGCCTCAATTCATGGGGATAATACACAAATCTTTCTCTTTTGGGTTACATAACTTTGGTTAATTGATTACCCAAATTTGAAAAATATTATTTGTTTATTCAGAGCCTATCCTCATCATTATTTGTGCCTTTATTTGTGAAAATACAACCTTTTAGAAAAATCCTTTTGCCTTATGCATTATACTAATTGATCATGTTTATGTTTAATCCATGTGCTAGGTCTATGTCAAAATTATTTCCAAACTTGTTAGATTAAATCAAATCACATCATGCCTTTATTTCAAGTCTAAATTTTGACATTATTTGGCTAAAAGTCCTAGCACAACCTATTTGAGCCTAACTTTTGATTCTCCATTTGGACAAAATACCTATAAAATCTTTTATTTTTCCTACTTTAGACCTTGTTTGGAGAACTTTGGCCTAGACATTTGACATGCTAGTTTTTTATTTAGATGCTTGACCTTTTGTGTGTATGACATTTTATGTTAAACATTTGATATTAGACTATTTTATTCCAAGTTTTAGCACAAACTATTTTGGAGATACAACTCTATTTTTAGGCCATGTTATAGATACAACTCCACCTTTGACCAGGTTAGACCAAGTTTGAAACTTCTATCTTTTAAACATTTTTTAGAGTTGTTAGAACACTAAGCCTTTTGTTTCAGAGATTTCATCATTTATGCAGATATTTATATCTACACTTATGGTGAAATCACATACAATCCAAGTTATGATAAAATGGCCATAAAAAATCTGATTAGAAACCCCTACAGAGATAAATTTTCTTAGGATTTTTATTATTCTCCCTAAAATACTCCATATGGGGAATAAAGTCAATAACTAGTTTACAATCCAACTCAAAATCTGATTGGGATGATATGGTTTATGAGGAAAAATTGGATGCTTTGTCTTATGTGAGAAATTAGGATCCATCACATCATACCATTTCTATTTTAGGACCAAAAGATCACACCATTCCCATAATAGGACCTGATTCTTTGGCTTGTGTGAGAAACCACACTCCAAAATGCCCTAAACATATCTTTATAAGACCTTTCCATTTGGCTTATGTGAGCATCCAAGATCTACAATGCTCCTTCATCATTCTAGGACCCAATATTTTAGCTTGTGAAAGAAATCAAGATCAATGATACTCTATTGTTACCATTTTAGGACTTCATCTTGTGGCTTATACAAGCAACCAAGATAGATAATACCCAATCCAATCAGTACCTCAACCAAGCCAACCATTCAAGGACTAAGTTGTGTACAAAACTAGTATTTTACAACTCATTAGAAACTGAGGCCAAGAGAACCAACTAATCCAAGATGTTTTTATTGAACCAACCACTTATGATAAGTTAACCTGTGATGAATCACATATTGATCCTATACTAGTTGTTGAGGAGTCTCACATTGATGAGCTAGTCTTTGTTGAGTCACTTCTTAATGATTATAACTACCCTTGGGAAAATAATTACTTTGATAATATGCCTATTTTTAAAGAGCCTCCCTTTGACAATCCAATCTTTATGGTATTCTCTTGAGCTTTTTCCTATTGTTGAAGAGTCTCACTTTGACAAGCTAGTCTCTATGGAACCCATTATGCCATCATAGGCCATTACTTATCTAAAACCAAACATTCAACAAGATATCATTATAATAGAATACCCATCAAATGAAGAATCAGATTTAAAGGTAGGTTATATTCTTGAAATGACATTATATTTAGCATTATAAGTAGAATCAACATTAGTCTCAACATTGTATTCAAAGTCCTTTGAGTTAGAATCAGATTCAAAAATAGAATATGCTCATGGCTATTACAATATTGGTTATGCATGCCTTGAAAATCAATTGAATATATTTGTGATACTTTTACAATTTTTAAGGATGAGTACTTTAATATCAACACAAGTTATCCTAGTATCTTGAAAAAGGATTGTGTATCCTCTCCCCATTCCATTATCATTCCATAGACCATTACCACCAACCAATATATCCATATTATTGGCATTCCATATCCCACAAATTGTCAATTCGGATTGATAGAATTACAACTTATTAAAATTCATCTATGGTGAAATATCAGTTGAATAAATGTAAGGAGGCCAAGACCAAATTCATGTAGATGAAGAACACTCTCCTAGTGAAACCTTATTAGAGGCACTATGAGACAATAAAAGTTCAAACTCAGCATCTTCTAGTGAAACCTTTTTAGAGGTGCTAGAAGATAATAAAATCCAAAATTCCATGTTACCTAGTGAAACCTTTTTGTATATGTTATAGGACAGTCAAGATAACTTCATTGGTAGAAACCTCTTCGAGGTGCCAATAGCTAAGCATAAAATTTCTTTACTACTTGATGAAGACAAAATCAAAGATCAATTCAAAATAGCTTCCTATCTACAACATAATAAAATGTTTTTTACTCTTAGGACTAAAAAATGGAGAAATATAGTGGTCTTATCAAGAGAATATTCAAAAGTATTTATCCCTACCATATCTAAAGCTATGCCAAATATAGAATTAGCAACATTATGTGTGCCTAAAAATCCTAATATTCAATTATTTCCCTACCATTACACATTCCATTATCCTCGATCATTCCATTTCCAAATCAAACCTATCATCCATTATTTATCCTTATTTACCATCCAAAACAACCCTTTCATTTGCATAGGCTAAAAAGATACCTTGCCTTGATGTTTTAAGGAATTAGAATCAATGACCAATGAAGATCAAAATAACATCACTAGCATCCAAATTTGTAGGCAGTTCTTGACAACGAAAATATTCAGACAAGGTATGGGATAGTAATTAACATGATTGATTATTTTGTTTCTATTATTTTTTGATTAGGAAGTGCATCTCCACTTCAATTGGAATAATATAATCATATTCAATTTACCATACCCAAGATAAACATATCAAAAACCAATAATCACCCAGGCTCGAAACATGTACCATACCATTTCATTTTCCATATCCATTGGCCATTGCCACATATCCCATAAAATCACCTTCTCACTTGGGGATAACCCTCTTACCATTTTATCCAATCTATAATAAACCATCATTATCCTAAAGCAAGACCATGCCATCCTACCATACCATTCCTATCTAGACCAAAGCCTATTTTTAGTCATCTTATCCAAAAAAAATTTATCTTGGTTATTATGGTTATTCCAGCACTTTTTGTGAAAGGATTCTAATTAATTTTTAATAATAAATGAAATCCATGTTTATAATCATAGTCTATGAAAGTAGTGTGATAATTGATCTAGCAAGATATCTTTCATTTTCCATCTGATATCAAGTTTTTTTACATGAGCCTAGTTATAACCACCTATGGGCAAATTAGTGTCTCTCTAGTCTTACTGATAATTATAACTACCTATGGGTAAATTATTATCATTGATGTAATCCATTATATCCTAGTTATAGCCATCTATTGGAAAACTAGGGTAAATATTTTTTTATCATGCATTATTTCATCACCTTACCATTGTTGTTTTCATTTGACTAGCCATTTGCTAGATGAGAACTTGTTATGACCTAATTGGTTTTTATATAACTTTTATGTGGAAAGAATTGTTATGACTTGAGGTCATTTTAGGACTATGAAGGTTATGATCAACTCATGTTGATGTCACCTTAGGCCCCCTTTGCCATAGGCTCTCACCATTTTATGAGAAATCTAAGACAATGCTCTCATCATTTTATGGTTATGTATCTTTTCATTCTCTAACAATTTGAGATACCTCAAAATTCCAAAAACATTCAAATATTTCAAAATCTAAAAATATTTGTCTTGTCTAAGCTTAGTTAGTTATCCTCGATCTGGCTTACTAGGGCATGGTCATTGTTAGGATGATTTATTTTGCTTTTGTTTTTGGGCTTTATGTTTGTTTGTTTATTTCAGGTTGTTTGTTTGTTTGTGTGGTTTTGTTTGTTTCTTTATTTTTTTGCTTGTATATTTGTTTTCTTTCAATAATGTTGCCTCGACATAGTTTATATGCATTCATTGGGTGATTCCTTATGTATTATTCTTGATTCTATCCATATTCATACATTAACATTGTCATCATGGTTTTTACCATTGGTGAATGATTTTTAATTATTTATTAGATCAGGAGTCAGTCCTTATGCATATTTTAAGATAATCTTCATGGTGTTCTATCATAATTCACATCATCATGTGCTACAACAAAAATAGGCTTCAATAAGGTCTAAAATCAATAGAGCCATATAATTTTATCCTTATCACTTTGGTAAATCAGCCCATCCATCCTAATCAAATCAACCCATGCACCATTATATTTGTATAATTCCTAATAAGGATGAGCATCTCCTCATTGGTAGGTATGATTGAGTCATTTATATTGATCAATCTTATTCTATTCATCTTTTTCATCACTTTGCATCCTTATATGCTTGGTTGTTTGACGATTCATTAATCATTAGACCATTTCATCTACGTGGGCACCTACTCATCTTTAATCAATATTCTAAGTTAAATCTTTGAGTTATGCTTGCTAATCTACCCTAAATCAGGCACAACCATATCAAACATCATCTTTAGCCAATCTAGGTCCTCTTAATGATTATAACCACCTAGGGGTTAATCATTATTTTGAATTTTATGCATGATTATAACTACCTTTAGGCAAATCAATAATTTTTAAATCAATGCATGCAAGAATTTTATCATCTGGATTAATCTCAACTGTGGGTTACTTTCACCTATATTCTTTCTTATTTTTTAGGGACCATCCATCCACATATGTGATGGCCACTTCCTTGAGGGGGCATCATTATAGGATTTTAAAAAACCATTTAGAGCTTTGTTCTTTAATCATCATCTTATTTTTGAGATATAGGACCCATTTCATTCATTGAGAAGATGTTACTATGCCTATAGTTTGTAATGCCTTCCCAAATAATGGCAAACTATATACACCTAAAATTGGCCACCAATGACCTCTAACTAAGATTTTGACCAATTTCTATCAAAAATAAATAATTTGGCCTAAAAAACAATAAAACATGCTAAATGATGTGAACCTATCATATTCAAGTGCCAATTTTGGCTAGAGTATCATTAAATGAGGCAATGCAATCTATGAAGTAACTAACTTTGATCAGATCATTTCAAGTCAAAATGACATTTTCACACCTAGGTGCTATAGATTGCTATTTTATACCAATTTTATTGCATAAAACATGTGTTAATGTTATTTTGTGCTGGAAACATCCTAAATAGGATAATGGATCCAATGCCTCTAACATCACCTTCCAATTCCAATCCAGTCAAATTTTAAGCTAATAATACAACATTATGACCAATTTGATTAATTTGTGCATCGATTGCCAAGATTTGCACCAAAATTGATCAATCATGTTTAAGGTTAATCAATATGAATTAATATATTAAGTTAATTTTACATGAAACTTGTTGAATATTTCTTTTTGTAAATTGATATTGAATAACTGTATCATTAAATGACATCATTTCTATGGGGTGGCATCCATAAGCCATAAATGCATAAAATATTAGGATTAAGCCCTTCCATGCCTCATCAATGCCTCCTATGTCTCATAAATTCCCCTTATTCCCAAATCATGATGTGGGTATTTATGGATTTTATTTTCATAATTAGATTAGTTCATAGCCACACTTCATCTTCATATGGATGGTCATGGTGTATCCAATCCCTTTTCAAAAATCTATAAATAGGAGGCCTTACAACCATAATTTAGAAGCTTGGATAGTGTAAAGTTATAATTCTTAAATCATTGCATTTTAGTGTTATAATGTCAAATTATTGAGCCAAGCCAAGATACAAGTCAAAGGTGCCAAAAGGAGATGAAGGTGACCACACTCTATTGATGAAGATCTCTTGAAGCACAAGTTGAGAAAGCCAAAGGAGCATTTTAGAGAAATTAAGGATTTGATGAGAAATTTGTGTTTTGTGTTCATATTTCTCATTTCTTTCCATTTTATTTGTGTTCTCAAATGGTTTTTCCTCACTAAGCTCCCTCTAGTGACTAGGCCTAGAGATGTTATGCTAGTTAGTGTGTTTCTTTCATTTTATAACTAAAATGATACTAACCATCCTCTCTTGAATCAAATTTTAAGTCTAAATCTTCAAGATAGAACATGATAACACACAATATTGATGCTAAGTAAAGTGCACTAAGCATAAAATAAGATAAAGGATAGAATTAAAAAAAAACATACATTTACTTACCTTAATGTTGTAGATAAAGAAGTAGACTGAATGAGATGTGAAGGCATCCAATGTAAAAAACATTAGGTGAACCTATAAAAGTTAGTGAAAAAAATAGCCAAAAATCATTTTTTTTGGAGAATAGGCATATGATATGGGAAAATATTTTCTAGGTCATCATGAAATCAATGCATTTTACAAATTTGAAAATGGATGAGTAAAAAGAAAGTCAGAGAGAAAATAAAGAGTCTATAGGACAATAATTGAAGAATTTGAGTTTTGAAAAGTGTTTTTAAAGAGGGGAAAAGACAAGTCATTTGTTATTTTGACTTGTGAAAGAGAGAAAAAGAGATTTGGAAATTAAATAATCTAGGATGGTAAGAAGATGATAGGATATATAGGGAGAGGCTCTAGAGGTAGTAAGGGATGCAATAAAAAGTATGCAACTAAGAATCTCAAACCCATTTTTGAAATTTATACAGATTTAAGTGTATTTTTAGTAATTTTTAATTTTAAGCATTTCTATATATCAAAATGAGATAAAGTTACATTCTAGGGGCAGTAAATAACAAGACAATAAAAGGGTTTAGAGGAATTAGGAAGAAAGTAAAAAAATGCACTTATTAAGGAAAAATCAAGGGATCAGTAGGTAAAATGAACTAGGTTAACCCAGTCGACCCAGTAGGTTAAAATTGGGTAGAATCCATAGTGTTGATCGAGTAGGTATGGGTCAACCTTGTACATTATTCAAGCTAAAACCTTAATGTAGTTTTCTAACTGATTCATAAGGTCTAGAATGACAACACAACACTAGATAGGAGAGAATAAGATGGTTGACTAAGATGTTGGAGTCAACTAAGGAAAAAATAAGGAATTTTTTGTCAAACTAGGTTGACCAAAGAACCAAAATGAGCATGAAAAAGTGTGTAAAAAGCCAAAAAGAAGGCTAGAATGGCACAAAATGACCGAAGGAGATAAATGAGGATTGAGTAAGCTAGAAATAGGGTAAAATTAATAAATAGGGTAAAATTAATAAAAATGAAAGTAACTAGGCTTGTTTTTATGTAAAAATGTAAAAAAAATGTATTATAATTATATATAACATGAAGGAATTGATACATCTTTCATTATTATTTTTTGTAGAAGTGATGAAGATTCTAAAGATTGGTGTATGTGACATGTTTACCAGTGTTATTAGAGTGATTAATAGATGGAGATATGGTTACATTAGTATCCATAAGTCTAGAAGGTATAGCTAATATGTGTAAGATCCCCATGAGTTTAGATCTATTAGTCATGTTATATAGTTTTTATGAATGATTGATTGACACCTTTAGATGGGAGGTGTATGAGGATGTGATATAGGTGGCCATCACACTAGAGGATGTTTATGCCATCCTTAGGCTACCCATAATATGAGCACTAATGACCGCAAGGATATCAGATAACATAAAGGAGAGTAGCACCTTATATATGTGGGCTACAGGCTTAGAGATGATTTTGGGAGGGTAGAGAGTTAGTATGGATGATGTATATACATCATAGATTCTTGATATCTAGAAATCTATGATAGGTCTTGTGATACAGTGGGTTTTATGTCACAAGTCAAATGATAAGGTAACATTATTCATGGTAGCCTTGATCAAGATTATTTTGGAGGAGTGAATTCTATATGATGTAGGATATACCATCTGTGTCTAACTTATACATGATATGTTTGAGATTATAGTTAGAGGGTAGAAGACTATATGACTGATTATATTCTAGATATCTTGGATATATGATATTTTTCCTATATATTGGCTAATTGGGTTACCCCATGTAGTCTATGATAAGTTACCTCAAATATGGAGATAGAGAGAGGAATACGTAGCATGAGTCATGCAACATGTGCCAACACTATAGTCAGGGAGACATATAGACATAGTGTGGTATATATATGGAGACATAGTGATTACATGGGTGAGATGGCACATAATTACACCAATGATTATGAGGATAAAGGTTATTGGACATTACACATAGTGGAGAGAGCCACATCCATTGGAAAAAGTACTAGGATAGATGGGCCTACCTCATCTAGTGACACTGATATTGATTCTTTAGTAGTGGGCTTGGCATGTGAGGGAGCCATGAGGGAAGAGAAGACTAAGACCATAGATAGTGGGATCAAAACTTAAACCACATCATGAGTGACAATGGATTGATTGAGCATAATGGGGAGTATAATAGGAGGATAGGAAGGTAGAAGTATAGATAATAGATATAATAGTACCATTTCTATATCAAGAGGAGCTATGACCACTGAGGACATGATGATGATAGAGGTAGAAGGAGATAATAGAGATTTATGTCATCTCTAATGATCCAACAAAGGATCAAGAGGAAGGATGAATGATAGAGAGACCACTCACGCACAAGCTAAGATAACCACAAGACATGACAAGGGGATTTGAGCTAAGGAGGTAGCCTACATAGGAGGTACTAGGAGGCTGCATAGATGGGGAGATAGTGTGAAGTAGTCACATGGATGGTGAGACATAGTAGCTGATACATAGACATGTAAGAAAATATGATTAAATTATTACTTTAAGTTTTTATTTAGAAGTATAGATAGATAGATATTTTGAGATATAACAATGATCTAATATCTATCTAGTGTGAATTTATAGGTGTAGCTAAGTAAGTAGAGGATATATGAGAGTCCTTGGTGAGGGGAACACTCCATGATGTCCTAGATGAGATTCTACATCCATATGATCCTACTACATTAGAGGACCCTAGTGTACCATCTACCCCAACTCAAGTGAGATACTTTAGACTAGCTATAGAGGTAATAAGATAGATATGGGCATAGAGAGAGAGAGAGAGAGAGATGATTTATCCACCAATATAGATAGGTGAAGGTGAGATGTAGGGATGAGAAGCCCTAGCTGAGGAAAGATCTACACATCTGGCCATAGTGGCATAGATTAAAGAGATCCAGACCTAGCCAACAAAGTCACAAGTGTGGGTAGTGCACATATAATGATAGGTAGATAGACTAAGATCCCAAATGGCCTCCTTACAACATAATATTTAGAGGACATAGACAAAGGCCTCAACAAGTAGCATGGCTAGGCCATGAGATAGATAGGAAGGGACCCAAACATAGAGTTAGAGCATTGTATGTGGTTATGTATGTTATATCAAACTTATGATATGTGTGTGTGTGTGTGTGTGTGTGTGTGTGTGTGTGTGTGTGTGTGTGTGTGTGTGTGTGTGTGTGTGTGTGTGTGTGTGTGTGTGTGTGTGTGTGTGTATGTATGTATCATTTTGGCATATTGTTGTTGGTTGTGTATATTGTCATTATGGTTGAGGCTATGGATGCTTTGGATATATTTCATTCTAGAACATGTATTTTAAGCTTTGTTTTATATGCTATAGGAAATATATGAGATGTGGTTTATTTTCTAGCATTATGAAAAACACATACATGGTTAACAAGAAATAGGCAAAAAGGACTTGGAAAAATATAATAAATCAAGAAAATGTACTACACACTATTCAAGATGGGAAATGTGTAATAACAAGAGATGAATAAGTATAAAGAACCAAGAAGTGGTAATCATGATGGTAACAAGGGATTTGTTTTTAAACTAAAGTGAAATATTTTTGCACCAAATTAAAATAAGTAAAATCATTCTAATTTTCATTGGGAAGTATGACAACAATGTAATAAAATGGAAGGTATGTAAAAGGGCACAAATGGTATAAAAATGAATGAATTAACTCAATCAATTATACTATATCAGGCTGGGAATTATAAAATAAAAATAAAATTGTCAAAAGATTGGTCTTAAATTGATCACACTAATTCAAGCTGAGAAGTATGAAAAATTTAAGAAATGGTTGTATTCTTACATGCACTCAAAAAATACAAAGATAAAAGGGTGAAAGCTAAATAAATTAAGTATAAAACATAATAAATCAAGACGGGAAGCATGTCAATGATGTGTAACTTCATAATAAATTGAATCTTATCTCATAATTGACACATGTAATTTTGGACTATAACTTGGGCATTGGAAAATTTTGTGAGGGATGTCAGGTCCTATTAATGATCTTACACTGCAACTCAGAAAGAGAACACCACTAGGTTGGAATAAATAGGGAAAATAAGGTAATCAAAGATGTAGGTAATAGGAAGGAAAAAATGGTAATTTTTGAGGATGGTCAGGTCCTATCTGTAGTCTTATAATGCAACTGACAAATGAAACCCAAGGGAAGTGATTAGTAGATAAAACAATATTTCTCAAGAGGAAATATGAGGGATATAGGGAATGAAAAAGGGAATGTAAAAATCAAGATTTAGGCATCTTATGGGAAGACCTTAAGAGACAAGAGGCATACTAAGGACATGATAAGACACTAAGTGACTAGTGGTCATCTATGTACAAACGAAACATGTTCATTATAGACAAAGAATTGTAGGCAAATAGGCATGCTACTAAGATTAACTTATGAAGGTAGATTAGTATAATAAAAATAAAATGGACCTACCTTCCCATGATGTGTTTCCCATTCTTCAAGACCCCTTATAGAGCTGTCGGTCTATTGTGAATATTGGGTACTTGTGTGATAAATTGGGTATCACTAAAATATTTTTTAATTCTCCTCTTTTAGTTTACTAGCCTACCACACCCCAAAGTACCTTAGCTCTACCATGAGGCCAACTTTAGAGTTTGAGATTTGACTAGAAGAATGGGATGTGCTTTGAATCATGTCTTTTAGTGTGATATGAATTTTAAGAATAATTTTGCATTTTAATATCATTGATGTTTGTTTAAATGATTTGGCTTTTAACTTTTGATGGATTTTTAATATTCCTCTTCCATACAGACTTGAAATGACTAATCATGAGAGATGAATTGATACAAATGAATGAGTTATAGGCTGAGGGTAAATGAATCTAAATAACCAAAAATAAAGACTGGCTAGGACAATTAGGCTTGACTATGAACTTGCATGTGATCTCAAGTCTCAACTATGTATATGCCTAGTTTAAAGAAAAAGGAAGAAGGGAAAAAAGAGATCCAAAAATTAGACCAATGTAAGGAGTTAGTAATGAGTAGGATTGTTTTGGTAACTGATCACATGGTAAAAAGGATAAAATGACCAAAGAGCATAGGGTTTTTATAACCAATTCATAATGATAATTAAATATGAAAAATGGAGATAAGAGGGAAAAGAATCATGAAGAGGAAAGAAAAGAGTTTTCAGAAAAAATCAATCAATAGAGAGAAAATAATGATAAATAAATAAAATCATCTTAAAAATATAAATGATAAGATAAGCAAGATATACTATGACAAGTAAGATCACCATATATGATAAGGAAAAATTTGACATAGTGTCAAATGATATAATATATAGATAAAGATAAGATTGGAGCACACATCAAAACAAAATAAAAATGAAAAAACACATGCATGTGTTCATAAATACTAGTAAATCTATCTGCACACATTATCCAAGACATCAAATAAATATCTATGAAGCTAGAGATGAACTACTGATAATATATTGTTAATATTTAATGAATATTGGGAAAATACTTATTTTCTAATCTCCTCCATAGAAAAAGTAGGAATTCTTGATAGATCATGTTGAGGAGGTAAATTAAGAAAGGAATGGTCAAGAGAATGCATGGGAGCAGGTTCTATGGGAGATGTAAGAATCATTGGTGGAGAAGGATCTATGGGTGAGGGAAGGTCCATAGGTGAAGGAATCGTGGGTGGAGGAATAAAAGATGGTGAAGGGACCATAAGAGGTGATAGAACCATAGGATTTGGAGCCATGGGAGAAGATAAAAGAGCCTTCTTGTGAGAATGACCTATGGGAGGAGTGGTAAAAGGTTTGAGAATGACTAAAAGGTGATCCTTAATATGTTGTTAAAGGATGTGGAAATGATTAGTATGATGGGTGTCACATAGATGTCATAGACAATACACCTCACTATACTTAGGTAGATATTTAGGAAGTAATTTTGAGGGAGGTATGGGTTTGTATGATTATGTGGAAGAAGGACACAAGGTATCAATATACTATCACAACTTGTGACAATGGGTAGAATAATGATTATCTATCCCATTGAAGCAATAAATACACTTATGAGTGGTTTTAATAGAATCACTCATGGAAGGAGGTGAAATAGGACTAAAAGAGGCTGAAGAACACTCATTAACCCATTTGGTGAGAAGAGGAGAAATCTTAGGAAATAGAAGAAAACCATCACCAAGGGAGAGTGATGATGAGGAAGGAATAAAATTGGGATCAATATAAGGAAAAATGGAATTGGAAATAGGGGTAGGCTTAATAATAATAGGAGTGAAAATAGGCTCAACTATAGTAGGAGCGAGAAGAGGCTCAGCTATAGCAGGTTATACTTAGGGAGGAGTGGGATCTATAGAAGGTCTAAATAAAGTTTCAATAAGCTTAGGGGTAAACCAACTATGAGGTTCAGGGTACCAAGTAAAATAGGAAGGCTCGATCATAGAATGATCTATGAGAATAGTCATATGTGGCTCCTCAAAAACTAGAAGTGTCAATGCCATCTTTACCCTATGATAAAGGGGGAAAATAAAAATATCAAGAACTATAAGTGAATGAAAATGATGAGATGCATGGAAAGACTCAAGTAAATAAGAATGATAATTAATAATCTCATCATCATGGGCCTATATAAAAACACCTAATAATGAATCATCTAAGGAATAAACATCATTGTAATCTAGGGTGTGAAGGTCAATGACATAGGTAGGGATAACCTTGTCATCTAAGGAAGTTTGGTGAATAAAATGAGAAGTGTTATCTAGAGAGATTCATAAATCAAATCATCAAAGGTAATAAGGTCATCTTACCCCAATTTAATTAATTGAGTTGGAGAAGAATCTTGGATACCATGATATGTTTTATATGGAGTGTAGATGAGTTGATAATTTATAAAATCCACCACCCTTTACATATTATTCATGTTAACCACATTCTCTTTGGAAGTTGGCTCAACAAGACTTTATACATTATTTTTGGAAGGGTTGGGCTTGTCTTGGGTTTTTTTAATCAGTTGGTGATTAGGAAGATTGTCTTTTTAGATAGCTCAATGAGTATTTGCTTGATTTAAGACTTGAGATTTACCATGTGTGTTATAATCCTTGAAATCAATTTCATAAGCTTTTTGGCACTTGTGAATGATGGAATCATGATCAAAATTAGGTCAAAGAAGAAAATCCATATATAAATTACAAAAAAGTCTATAAGTCTCATGAGAATGACCCCAACTAGTGTGAAACCAGCAAAACTTGTTAGGATCATACCAAAAATTCATAGGATGAGTACGGTCAGGTTCTTATGGAAGAGGCCTAGGTAGACACTTAATAAATTTAGCTAAGGATAGAGTTTTTTGAATGTTAATGTTATTTGGTGAAGATAAATGAGGATTAGTATATTGTTGAGTAGGTAGAGCTAGTTCCAAGAAGGGTTAGGAATGATAGCTTGAACATTATTAATGGTGTCATAAGAATTTATAGAATGATCATTGGTAATATTATAGTTTTTTATCCTTAGTATTAAATGATGACCTACAAAAGGCTAGGTGAGCATGAATTAACACATAAATAAATACTATCATTTAGCTTGGTCAATAGACTCCTCCAAGGTATGTATAAAGAGAGTGCAAACTTGATATTTTAATTTAGGAAAAAGGGCATTGGTAAAGAGATGGAAAAGATTATCATTAAACATGTTATGTTCTAATTTTTTTGACAAAGTCTTCCATATTTTAATAAAATCTTGAGTAGTTTCATTTTTATATTATTTTAAATTTATGAAATAAGCCAAAGTGTTTTCAGGAAGATCACTATTTTGGAGTTATTAAACTAAAGAATTTACTAAATCCTCCAAACTAGTAATGGAATGTGGTATAAGTTGATTATACCAATCCAAGGAATCACCTGTGAGGGTTTTGGAAAGGAGATTTGTAGCAGAAAAGGTGTTTAATTTGACCCAATACTTATAAATATTTTTAAATGTCTTAAGATGAAAGATGGGATTAGTTGATCCATTACAGGAAATGGTGGGTGTTATACCTCCTATCTAAATGTTATTAATTTGAGTAATGAGAGGTTAATTTTGAAGATGCTTGATGGTTTTGATTATTAAAGGAGGTTGAGGAATGAGATTGCCTTGAGAATATTGAATGGGAGGAGGGGGATAATATTGGTTATGTGTGCCCAATGCCATTGGTTACATATGATATTGAAGGTGAATAAGGTGATTTTACATTCTAATAATTTGATTTGTGTTATGAGCTTGAAATTTATTCATTTGATTGAGAGTTTACAATAAAAGTTGATGTTCTGATTAGTATTAGTTAAAGCATTAAAGTTGGCATTAATGTTAGTATTAGTGGCTTGGTTACCACTATTGGTGTTGATAAGATCTTGAAAATAACTATGAGACTGAGATGCACTAGTGGAAAAATTTGCTTGTGTGTAAAAGTATGGACTAGTGAATGGTGGAGAGGAATAAGCACTAGAAGCATGATTGCCTTGTGTAGAAAATGAAGCAATAGTAGATGGATTAAAGATAGTGGATCTTAAGAGTGGCCCACTAGATGTAGAACCTACAATTTTAGTTGAGATACTAGGCATGGAGGTAGAATAATTTAGAGAAGAAGAATTCATGGTATGAGAAGGGGTCAAAATCAAAGGAAGAGGCTGAGAATCAAAGAAATTGGTACCCCCAAATATAGTTGAGAATGTAGGAGTAGGTGAATGAGGCTCTTCAACTTAACCACTAATCATAAGATTATAAATGGTATAAGAATCCTTTCCTTGATGTTGACGAAATTCAAAGATAAAGATGACCATTTTGGGAGTATACTCTAACTTCGATTGATCTTCTAGTGAGAAAATATGACTATGTTGCAAAGAGGTATTAGGAGGGGTCCCATAGTTCATTGTGTGAGTGAAAATATGAACATTACTATCATTGAAGAGAGTATCCCTACTCTATCTATGGGAGACCCTCTGAGGATTGGTAAGATTCATCATGTTTGTTGACTATAACTCAGTCTCGCTATCAATTAGAAATTACATGATGAAGGGAAAAGAAGAGAGATGAAAAAACAAAGAACTAGGAAGTGACTGAAATAGTACAGGGTTGACTGGGTTGACCTAGAAAAAAATATGGAATACAAAACTATATAGGGTCAACTATGTCAATCCAGTATAGTGCCCAAATACTAGAAAAAGTGGGAAAAGGGGTTGCAGATTATACAAGGTTGACTGGGTCAATCCTATATTGTACATAGGGGCTAGAAAAAGGTACATAGTTGATTGGGTCAACCTAGTATAGTAGATAGGGAAAAAGAAAAGGTTGATAAAAGTTTTGAATTAAAGTAATACAATTTGGGTATTTAATCTAGGAAAGAAAGAATTGAAAGGAAATAAATAGTTAATTGGATCAATGTTTGCCAATATAATTGAAGCACATAATACAAAACCTTGCACATACAATTTATCAAAGTTAAATTAATCAACTTAGAAGGTAAATAAATGAATAACTAGTCAAACTAAGATGTTTATTAGATTATTAATAAGTCATTTTAAATGTGATGGGAATTTGGGTATAAATCAAGTAACTATATAGCAATCTAAAGATGGTTTTAGGTATTTTGGGCAGAAAGGGACTATAGTGATAATGATATAGTCTTGGTATTAAGGCCTACCCCCTCACTTCATAAACTTTAGTGATAATGGTGTCAGGTTCTTAGTTACAATATGCCATTAACCATGCTTTATACTTTACTAGAATATCAAGTCAGTTTCCCCCTTGGTGATGAAATCCAAGTAGGTTGGCCTTGGGTAGACAAATGTTAAAGTTCTATTTTAGATTATGTGATTTTATTATATATGTATAAAATATAAATATTGAAACTAAAAATTTAATTAAATACCCCCTAATTAGATTATGTGAACTATTCTAACCATGCAAGCAACAAGAAAAGAAAGGTGTGAACTAATTACTAGTAGATAGAGATTAATTCCAATTTGAAATAAGGTATATTATTGACACTATATGAAAAAAATATAGAATAGGGTTGATAGGTCAAAATTGTACTATGGAAGCAAGGTCTGAAAATTATTAGGGTTATCTAGGGTCAATATAGTTATTTTAGACATCACAGAAAACACGAAACTGGGTTGACAAGGCTGATCTAGTTGACTATGAAGGTGTAGTTTTGAAGAATAAAAAGTGTGAAAGGAAAGACATAAAAAGAAAGAGGAAGAGAGATATAAAGGAACCTTGGTGGATCATAGATTAAAAAAATTAACATTAATTATCAAGAAACTTGCTAACTAGGTCGATCAAGTTGTGCAAGGACCTATTAGAAAAGCCTAAAATGTATAAGGTTGACTAGGGTTGACCTAGTATGTTTTCTAATTTCCTAAAAGTGTAAAGGGTTGATTAGTTCTACCTAGTAGGCTTTAATGGAAGTCTAAAATTTTGGAAACCTATACTAGATCATCTAAGTTGATCCAATTACCTATTCTTGAAAACCTGTGCATAGAGTTAGAACTAGGTTGATAGAGTCAATCTAGTATGACATATATATAATAAAAATAATTATATAAAGGAATGAAAGAAAGTAAAATAAATATTGTAAGGGATAGTTTCACATTGGGTTCACTAGAATATATGTAATTATAAATGCATCATTCCTATAAATCAATCAGGGATCAGAGAAGATAGAGCATATGTACACTTCTAATTGGGGATACATTTGTTAAGTATGAGCATGACAACTATGGGGATCCACTATACTTGATTAAGGGATCAATTTTCATAATAAACCATGTTAGGTAGGGTTCCAAATCCTATAGCTTAACACAATCATGTAATGATCCTAAAAGACTCTTAAGGTTTGATATTTTAACTATGCTAATAAATAAGAAAGTAAATCCAATCTAGTGCACACCAAAGCTTATGGAACAATGTGGGGGTTAGAAACAAAACAAAAAACTAAACTAAACATGCATAGAAGATATATGCTCATGTCAATGTGTATAGAATCCTAATGCATGGAAGAGAGAAGCACAACTATATTATCTATTTACTCTTACAAAGGAGAAATAAAGTTAGGAATACTTACCTTGAAGACAAACCCACTGAACCTTAATCTATCCCTTGGGTAAGGTGTTTCCTAAGAGATTATTTTGGTATGTAAGGATATAAATAAAAATCAACTCTAGGCTACATAACCTATCTATGCATCCAAAAGACTTCTCCATAAGACAAGATCAATATCTCCAAAGAAAATATGGAACCCTAAGATTTATTATTCAAGTAGAATGATCAATAATTATATGTTCATTCACACTTATTATTCTTCACTTCTCTTCTCTAAAAATTGTTGGAAATGAACTTGTATATATAGGTAGATCTTACCCTAAATCCTTTGAGAAATATTAATTATACAGGGTCGGCCATGGTTGACCCTATATGTTTTTAGGGATAATTAATTAGGTTTGAGATAGGTTGGATGAAAGGATAACAAACCCAAAAAGTGAAAAATAACCCTAAACTATATAGGGTTAGCCATGGTTTACCTAGTATAACCAACAATCCAAAATGGAATTAAGTTAAGAAAAGGAGGATAGAAAGAGGAAAATGACTAGAATAGGTAAGGTTGAGAATAATAATATTAGGGTTAATGTTTTTAGTAGATAAGTGTGTATATGGAAGTGGAAAAAGGGGAAACAATCTTATAAAGTACCAATTGTCTACCCACCCCTTTCTCAGTGTACCCCTTAAGGCATGCACTCAGAGAGATTGAGACTTTACAGGTTCATATAAGATACAAAGTGTCATTAATCGATGAAATTTTAAAAAATATATGTGTATACATAAAAGAGGCTTTTTTACACCATGTAGGAAACTCTTTTATTTTCAAAACATTATAGTAATCAATAGAGACATGAATGGTGCCAAAAAAAATTCCATCTAAAGGGAAGTCCTTTGTAATCCAAATATTGGCACCATGTTTGGCCTTCCATAATAAGAGTAATTCAAGTTAGGAAGTCTATTTTAGTATCAATGTTAACTAATATTATCTCAAAATTGGTGTGGGAATACAAATCTATATCTAATTCAAAAACATGGTTCAGCCAAGAAATGAAGAGGTAGGTGAGGAATCATAATCCAAATGGGTTAGGAGTAGAAGGTTTTTGTAAGAGGTTTGAAGATTGGATATCAATTTTTAACATGAATTATGTGTTGCTTCCAACACCATTGATTACTTAAATTCAACTCTCTTTCATAAGGAAGACTGGAGACAATAGCAAAAAAACCTTTAGCATAAAGGTACAGATCACATTGCCTTTTAATAATGGTTTCCACCAGTTTGAAATCCAATCATTCATATCTTTGAGATTCATCCATATGTTTTTGAATTAATAGATTACACCTATACTTAGAAAAAAATCTTGATTTTCTATAAAAAATATGAACTTCATCTTCTAGAGTGATGGAGGAATTAATACTAGTAGGTTTTAGGGGGTTCCTCTTTTGCATAGTACCAGATGATTTGAATTTTTCCACAAAATATTTTTTCATAGTTCCCTCAAAACCTTATCCAAAAATATCATTGGTCTTATCAGGTACCACCTACTAAGAATCCATAATCTTTTGAAAGGACAAAAATTTAAATCAACTTTCCTCAAACTATCATTGGTCTTATCAGGTACCACCTATTAATAATCCATAATCTTTTGAAAGGACAAAAATTTAAATCAAATTTCCTCATTTGAAGAATGTAAAGTAGGGAGACCATTAGACATAGGGTTCTTGAATTACTCATTTCAGTAGAGATAAGAAAACCCCCCTTTAGAATCATAGGGTGTAAATCTAGTAGGATGAGGAGGATTCAATTTTTTTGGGTGGGATATCACCAATAGGTAGAGCAGTATTGTTTAGGTCCATTTTTAAAAAAAATTTCATTTGTATAAATATTTATCTTATGAATAAATTGTTCATTTCTTAAATTCCCATTATATCATGATATGCGTAGAAGTATTTATCTTGAGAATAAATTAATCTAGGATATAATCAAGAGATTGTATCATAGAACCTACAAATATTTGGATGATATATTGATGATATTCAAGGTGGTTATAGATCTGGTAGAGGGTAATCCACACTCAATGTCAATGTTATAAGGTTAAAAATCTTTTGCCTAAGATATGAGGTATGGTTCTAACTAGGTATTAATAAAAATTAGAGATATAACTATGGTGAAAAATTGGTATAAAGGATATAATAAGGAAACCACATGTAAAGAAGTGATGAACAAGGGTAACCTAAATCTAAGATAACAATAATAATTAATAAGAGATAATTGATAGACTATAATTATAATCTATTTAGCCTATAGTGGCAATGGAAATATGAGAACCATATAGTATATCAACTTATTTGGCATCTATAATAATTAAGAAATGAAATTAACATGCATGCTACTAAATTTTTTATGAAAAGTAGATTTGTCATACAAAAATATAAATGAAAGAGAGTAAGGATAGATATATTTACCTTTAAATTATCTTGTCAAAAATTAATCTTCCCTTTGGTTCAAATGGCACTTTACAAGAGATATTATAGGATGTATACACATATAAATTAAATTATTAAGTGATTGAAAATGTTTAACCTTGACATCCTTACCGTACTTGGTATATTATCCATTTCACTAACTCCAAATCTATAAGATATCATATATTGTCTTTCAAACACTAAAAAATATCATACAAGCATCCCTATTTAAACCACATTCATCCTTATTAAACCTAAATGTTTTTTTCCTATAATACTACTAGGTTACACAAGAGTTACATGATTTTTTCTTTAAAATACAAAAGGTTAATTTATCAAATCATTTTTAACTATTTGAAATATTATTGTTTGACTACTAAATGTATCTAAAGCACTAATTACATAAATTATTTAACCCATTGGATAAAAATATAATTCATTTAGTTTTAAAATAGTCTAAATCATATTACAAGATGAATATCTCTCATTAAATGTATAATGAATAGAATCAACTACAACAAAACCTTGAAATACTTCACATTTTAGCCATTCATAAGCCTATAACCATTTTAATCATAATATTCAAAATTTATTACAAGTCCCATAGCCACTGTTGTGTTGAATATCCATCAAATAGTTAAGTAAAACAATTTACATTTTAGTAAAATGTCAAATATATTATATAATATGTACATCAATATAAGTGAGGCTCAAAGCATCTCAATAATCCATGAATGTAGCCATGACTATGATCCCAAAAGGTTGAAAACAATTAAATATTGGGAGAGCAACATCCAAGTTATTTAGCTCCAATCATAGAACAATGGTATTTCACACACCTCCCCACTTGGAGTGGACCTACCCTTCATGGAGGGGAAGATAAAAATAGTGTGGATATAAAGAAATTAATTGAAACCCATGTGTGTAAAATCACTAAATCATGTAGTAGTCAAATAAACCATGGAATATAGTCCTCTATCTAAAATAACATTATCATACACATGTAAAATAGAAATTATAATGGAATGATAATGTCTTAACTATAACATTACTTTGGATAATGTTTTCATTATAGAAGTCAGATCTAAAAATTAGATTCAATTCCACTTTAAAAAAACTCTTTGATACTAAATCATGATTATAAGATGATATCAACAGATATGTAAATGAGTTGCCTACTGGCACCTTCATATGTCTATCACATGTTAACTAGGAAATAATTCTAATAATTTCCTCATAAAGATTCAAGTATAATTAATATAGATTGTAACATACACTTCATTTGATACTAATATAATGTACAAGAAATCAAAATATAGAATCTCATTATTTCCATTCACTTAATATGAAGAGTGATATACATATATTTATCAAATGAACTATATTAAAAAACCAAATATGTATCAGGGACTAAATAACAATCAAATAATTATGAGTCCTTTATAAAACATCATTCGAACATAATTTATATATATATATATATATATATATATATATATATATATATATATATGATGGTATAACTTAGTCAAAAACATAATCCATGAAAACTCAAATAACTCGTAAATATAATTAAGTCTATAAATTTCCTTTATACATCATTCCCTAGTTATTTCCTCATGTTCTATTGCATGAAAAATATTTAATTTATATGTGGTTTTAGCTTTTTCATACTTTATAACTAGATATTTCCTATCATTCACATATGAATAAGGGTCATTTTAAATATTAAAATATTTAAAAATGTACATATAAGATACATAAGTTTGATCTTCATCTCATATAACCTATGGACAATCAAATTCATTAATACACAAAAAAATAACTTTCATTTTTATAACATACAACTCTTGCACACTTTGACAAGGGACAAGTCTATACTTGGTTTTGACATATACATATATAAACATACATAATGATCTACTATCATAACTACCATAAGTTCATAACCTAAAAATGTTTAAAATCAAGATTTATCCCATATAATAAAATTACATTCCAATAATAGAATACATGTATAAAACAAGTGTAAGTTGCTCAAAATATCCTAATACAATTTATTACCATATAGTTACTCATGCAATTTCAAGATCATAAATCCTCATCCTAACCTATATTTGCTCATAATAATAAAACATAAGACTAGTTTATGTTCAGGGTTAACATTCTTATAATAGTTCATTATGCATTACATTCATAGGTGAATGTAACATTATTATATGTATAAAAAAATATAGTATGTTTCCAAGAACTATTAATATCACTTGTATATTTACTAGATTCCTCATTCAAAATGGTAACATATAGATTTACATTTTCTCATCTGTGTGTGTGTGTGTGTGTGTGTGTGTGTGTGTGTGTGTGTGTGTGTGTGTGTGTGTGTGTGTGTGTGTGTGTGTGTGTGTGTGTGTGTGTGTGTGTGTGTGTGTGTGACTTAGAATTCACATTATCACTTACAACTTAAAAAATTTATCTTGGTACAAACCAACATTTGATTACTTATTTACATATTATAATTTTGGATAAATATAAATATATATATTTCATTCCCTCAAATGTGTGTGTGTGTGTGTGTGTGTGTGTGAGAGAGAGAGAGAGAGAGAGAGAGAGAGAGAGAGAGAGAGAGAGAGAGAGAGAGAGATAGAGAGAGAGAGAGAGAGAGAGAGAGAGAGAGAGAGAGAGAGAGAGAGAGAGAGAGAGAGAGAGAGAGAGAGAGAGAGAGAGAGAGAGAGAGAGAGAGAATTTATATATGCATATACTTAAATATATATATATATCAAGTTTCATATTTTTCATCTACAACATGCAAATTAGCCTTTAAAATCCATGTCATCAAAAAACCAAACAATAAATATGAACATAGGTTATATCAATAACATATATATCTATAATATATCACCAAAAATGAGATAGCAAGTGCATAGGTTTTAGTTTGCATACATAGGTATATAGACATCCTCAACCATATATATATGTATGTATGGTTGAGGATATTTTTAGACCTATGTATGGACATTAAAACCATATATATGTATATATATATATATATTTCCACACACACACACACATAACGAAATAAGTTCCTTGACCCTATAATAGCTTGGATGCTTTTTAAAAATGGGTATTTTGATATTGTTTTAACCAACACATGGTTTTTGGGTAAAACAAGAATACAAATTTGACTCCATTTACGATAACCCTACCAAATAATAAAACTCAAAACCATTTCTCTAGGTCTATAGTTTAGGGTTTAATGTGTAAAAATATAGTTTGGTATCATGAGTATGGGCTTGTGGATGGAACCAAGTTCCTTCCCCATGTCCATAATCATGAAACCCTCATATCTTTATTTATTTTATTCCTTAAAAACTATCATTTCACACTCAAAATAGTATAATAATAACACATACAATAATTATATTTTTTTTGCCACTCAATTTTGTAACCCAATAAAAAAATTAACTAAACTAGTTATTGTAGTATTAATGCATATAAAGATACATTTTATTTTTCCTATTTGGCCAGGCTTCATGCCCTTCTTCTTCTCTTTATTATTTCTATTTTCTTTTTCATATTTCCTCTTATTATTTTTCCATCACCCATGCAAGACTTGTATGTCCAGGAAATTTTCCTAGTTCCCTCCAAGTTTGCCATTATTGAATTTCAATTCATAAATGCTTTAACTTATTCATTCTTTTATTTATCTCATAGTATTTCCTTTATACCCTTGCATGGCAGCTGAAGAAACCCTCCATCTCCTCCAAAATCAAAGTCAACTCCTGTGATTATTTAAAAAATAAAAAAATACCCTATTTTCATTTACCTTTTTACTTCATGGCATTTCCCCATGAAACATCATCATACTAATGTCTAGAAACTCCCAAAACAAAAACCTAATTTTATCACCTTTCAAACTTGTATATATACCAAACCACATTAAAAAATTATAAATTTATTTAAATAAATTTGATTTGGGGGGTGGAGAGAGGGGTTGCCTCTTTTGTCTCCTTAATAAGTCATAAAAAAACATAATGTGATCAACTCAAACAGGGTCCAAAATAATCAAACAAGACTATTAACATTCTTAACTTTACCAAGTATAATGAATTTGATATTGATCACAACACAACAAGTCCATATATATATTTTAAATAATAACAACTAGTACTTTCATAGACTTTGCATATATGTGAATCATGATAAAATATGTATCTAGTTAGTATAAATAAGCTTGAATCGATAAAAGGACAGACAAGAAAGAAATCATTCATCTCATTTAATAAAATAAATGTCATGTGTGTAGGTATTGAATAAATCTCTCAAACCCAATTATAATATCTGCACCCCCCTCTTTGTTGATACTCTCCCTTTATACTATTTGTGAGGGAAAGATAGTCCTACAACCACCTCAATAAAACAAATGGTAGTTAGTATGAGATTATCACAATAACCAATATAAAATCATCAATAAACCATTGAATGCAAATAATATATAAATGAAATTAGTCATGATGATCCTAAAGCATAATATAACATAGGAAACTGATATCCAATCATAATATTGATCATGAAATAAATGATATAATTTCCAACCATGTAACATACATATATCTAGATCAACCATAAAAATTAAAAATACAAATAATTAGTCTCATAATTCATTTTCAATTCTTAAATAGTTTTTTAGATTGAAACTATATGTGACATCCTTGTCCCTAAAATAGATCATCATCTTGATGACATTTATTTCAAAAAAAGTTTTAAAAATAAAAATGATGTTTAACAAAAATATTATTTGAATAAATGAGGAAATATCCTTAATAATTCCTCGTAGTCTTCCCATGAAGCACTATCTTTAGAATATTGGTCCCAATGGACCTTGCATTATGATACTTCTATATTATGAAATCTAAGCTTGTGAGTATCAAATATTTTAACTAGTTGTACTATGACCACCCCTTGATCCTAAAATGTAATGACTTATAATCTATAACATGTGTATGATTAGTAATATATTTATTTAAATAAGGTCCTTGAAAAACATTATGAATTTGAGCTAAAGCTGGTGGCAATAAATGTCTATATGATACATGATTAATCACTTCTAGAACCTCAAAGGGTCCCACATATCTTAGTGACAACTTTGATGATTTCTTAAACTTATTATCACTCTTTTGGGGTTTGACTTGTAAAAAAAATGTATCTCCAATTGAGAATTGATTTGTTGTTATTCTTAGATTAGTGAAACATTTATGCCTATCATTGGCTTTAGCCAATATTTGCCTTATTAATTTTACTTGATCTTCCATTTCTATAATCATATTAGGTTTAATTACCACTTTTTCTTATAATTTATCCCAACTGATTGGTGTTATACACCTCCTACCACATAATTCATCAAAAGGAGCCATTTTAAAATTTGATTGGTATGAGTTGGTATAATCAAACATGTCCAATGGTAGGTATTCCTCCTATTTAAATTATCAGTCCATGTAATATATCCTTAAAATATCCCTCAAAACTTGATTGATTCATTATATTTTCCCATCCATTTTGGATGATAAGTTATACTAAAGTTAAGTTGTGTTCCCAAATCTGAATTGAGAGTTTTCCAAAACCTTAAAGACATCCTAGGGTCCTTATCTAAAATAATATTTTATAGAAACCCCTATGATCTATTAACCTCTTTCATAAGACTTTTGGCAATCATTGGTGTATCATCTATCAAATTACCTAAAATGAAGTGAGATACTTTGGTAAGTTTATCCAATCCTACCAAAATCATGTCACGATATTTTATAAACATAAGAAATCCTTATATATAATCCATACTAATAACTTGCCACCTCTATTCTAGTATGGAATGTGGGTACAAAAAACCAGCATGATGCACATGTTTATCCTTAACTCGTTGACACTCCAAACATATTGACACAATATTGTGTATCCTTTTTAATTCCCTTATATAAATACAATAGTTATAGCTATGATAATATCTTATTAATTTTAGGATGTCTTAATTATGGAGCATTTTTCAATTATTTTAACATAATATTCCTAATTTTTTTTTATGTCTAGTACATTTATTCTATCATTTTACCTCAATAGCCCATCATTTTCAAACTAAATAGCTAGGTATCTATGATACTAAGAATTCTAAACCAAATATTTCTTAACATGTTCATATAAATCATCTCTATGTGATAATTTTACTACATGATCTTGAAAATTACTTCTTATTATGGCCAAAGACCCAATATACCTTCTAAAACTAAGGTCATTTATAAATCTATTCTCTTTACCCTTAATGTTGTTAATATCAAAATTATAATCTAAAAAACATTCTAATCACCACCTCTAGCAAGCATTAAGGTTAATCTGGGTAAATATGTACTTGAGACCAAATTTGTTAGTTTTAAGATCAAAAGGCTTACCCCATAAATAATGATTTAAAAATCATAAAGCATGTACTATAACACCTACTTCTAGGTCATGAGGAGCATAATTTTACTCACAAGGCTTAAATTTACTCAATTCTTAGGTCACAAATAAACCATCCTACATAACAAATCATAAGCCATCTCCTGACACATCTATTACAACTAAAACATGACCATTTAGATGTAGAATCTACAATATGAGTGTTGAATTGAGCCTCTTTTTCAATTTTTGAAAGGCTTATTCACATTTATCAGATAAAACAAAATCTAGTTGTTTCTATTGAAGAGAGGTGATTCAAATAGCTATTTTTTTTAAAAAAATTACAAAATTCCTATAATACCCTACTAAAACCATGAAAATTCACACCTCATATAGATTTTTTGGTGTTGGCCACTCTATAATGGTTCTAATCTTATCTAGGTCTAATGAAACTCCTACAATTATAATGTGTCCCAAGTATTGCAATCTTCTCTAAAAGAAAACACACTTAGACAACTTTACATAAAATTTGTGCTTCCAAAATCACTAAAAAACTAAAATCAAGTCCTCAAAATTTTCTTCCTCACTTTTGAAATAGATGAGAATGTCATCCAGAAAGACTACCAAAAATTAATCAAGGTAATATTTGAACACATTGTTCATGAGATTCATGAATGTTACATGTGAATTTGTTAATGAAAAAAAATTTATCTAAACTTTTAATGCCCATAATGAGTCTTGAAATCTATTTATGGAATGTATTCCTCTTGTATTCTCAATTGATCATACCCAACATGAATATCAATCTTTCGAAATACTATTGCACCATGTATTTGATCAAAAAGATAATTAATGTGAGGTTAAGGATTCATGTTCTTGATTACTACCTTATTAAGAATTTGAAGTTAAATTAATATATGTAGACTTATATCCTTATTTTTGATAAAAATTATAGTTATACCCCAAGTTGAAACACTTATTTAAATCAACCCTTTTGCCAACATCTCTTGAAGTTGTGCCTTTAACTCTATTAACTCAATTTTTATCATCTTATAAGGAGACTTATCATTTGGTTCTAACCTTGGAATGATATAAATGGTGAAATAAAATTCCATTTTTGGAGGTAAACCAAATAATTATTTTTTAAAAATACCCTAAAACTCTTATAGAAAAGGTTAGTCTTCTAAAGTTGGTTCCTCAGCTTCACCAAGTTCATCCACTTTGATTAGGAATAAATAGCTTCCCTTTCATTGAGCCTTATTAAATTGAATGGATGAAATATGCCTAAGTTTCAACTCACTCCTATTTCTATATATTTGGTTTTGATTTCCTAAATCATCTAAACACTCAACCTTATTATAGAAATAGTCAACTTTGGATTTGTTTCTATAGATCCAATTTATTGGTTGAATATTTTTTCGATCAACATACTGATAAATAAAATAGGTCTGATTAATGAAAGTAGGAAGATTGGTCATCCAAATGTGTAGGTTTACCACATCAAAAGGAGACTGATCTCTCCTCTCATCAAGGGTAGGTTCCCTATATATATGCTATATATATATATATATATATATATATAGAAAATAATACTCAAGGGTAGGAAAAGCCATCCATCTCTCTTTATTTAGAGATGATGAATGAAAATCAAAGGAAAAACTCAAGGCAAATGATAGACAACACTACTCTTCTTTTAGAAGTACTATTCAAAAAACCATAATAATGCTCTTGGTAGTAAATGTAAAATGTAACTAGGAACATAGTAATTAGCAAATCGAGATGTAGCACAAAGTCTCCACCTAAATTTCTCAAGAGTGAGATACGAAGGACAATGAGGGCACAAAGTCATCCCAAGGTCCTTTACATAGAAATGAAAAGAAAACACACTAAAAGGTAATTATAGTGGCACAAAGTCTCTCCACAGTTGACTTAAGGACACCTTACTCACTACTGTCACTAATTCTACTTGTTGAATTAAAGGAACATAAGATATATTAAGGAAAAAGACATAAGAATAGTTTCCTCAACAATAAAGATATCACAGCACAAAGTCTAAAAAATCACTTACTTTGTTATTCTAGTAATAAAATATGATCAACAATCTAAGCTCAAAGTCTCAGTAATGCCTTTCAATTTGGACAAAGTTTTGTTTTGATTGTCAAAAAGAGATCCATTTACAATAAAAGAGACTCCCTTATATAGCCTCTTTAAGAAGGACTCATGAATAGTAACACATCATGTTGCATTGAAATTGATTAGGAAGATAGGCTAGAATTTAGGGGCATCTACCCATTTGTTTTTCTTAATGCAGAGAAACAAGTCACACTATTAAAAGTTTGCAACTTTCAATGTCCACCTGGTGATCTAATCCTTCTTCATCGTTCCTCATTTTCTAGTTAATTAAATCAGATCCTAGATTTGATTTGCTATTCTATTCTTTAGTCACTTTCTACTAGTCTTGGCCTTAAAGCTTATGAATGCATTTGGGTCTATAGATTATAAGGATCAACAACTATTTTATGAGCTTTAAAATTGATGTTCACACGCCTGTCAATATGTTTTCAACAGCTAATTCGCTATCCTGAATTTGACGTCTTCAGGCACGTCACCCCTTGGTCCTTCTTTGGCTTTCCTATTCTATATCCTCCCAAAGGGAAGGTGACCCTTTAGATTTGGAGTATTTTCCTTTAAGTTGGCCACTGAGAGTCCCCTGTAAGTGCACCTACCCTTTAGTGTCCTTTGACAACCTTTTATCTTTGGCAGTCTCTCGTAGCTTTCTTGCAGACTGTTTCTCGGGCTTTCTCCATAGGTATTTTCCCCAAGCTTTCTTTGTAGGAATTTTCCCATGAAATTTTTTTTTTGGACAATTTACCATAGATAAAAAGTCTATGGAATTACTTCTCACAAACAAAAAGTCCACAAAATTGATTTGTCTCCTTGGAAATTTCTTCAGGCTTTTTGCCTACAGCTTCTCTAAATTCTTTCAAACTTTTTATTTGAAGGAATTCCTTTAGACAAAAGTCCAAAAGAATTATGACTTTGTCTAGCTTCTTTGAAAATTACCCTTCTAAAGGGTACTTTTGTTGACTAAGTTCCCTCTGCAAGGGCACTTATCCTTCGGGAGGCTTCTTTGAATTTTTGCGTTGAACCGCTCCTTTGAACTGAGCTGATGAACCAAGGCGATGAACCAAATATTGAACCATTTGATTGAACCATAGCATTTAATCACTTGGTTGATACAAATGTTGAACCAAGCTGATGAACCAAGCTTTGAATGAAAATGGTTCAAGCTGATGAACCAGTTGAATGAACCGAAGCATTGAGCTAACCATTGAACCAAGCTTTGGTTCAACAGTTCAAATGAGGCTTTTGAACCAACTGATGAACCATTTGATTGAACCAAAGGATGAACCAAAGTGTTGAAACAAAGTAGATGAACCACTCGAGTGAAATAAAGCATTAAACTACTTGGTTGAACCAAGCCATTAAACTGTTCCTTTGATTGAACCCACCGTTGAACCGAAAGCATTAAACCTATTAAACTTTGGACTCATTGAACCAAAGTGGTTCAATAGTTCAATGGTTCAAGCCTTCTTTTCTTAGATGCTTGCCGATGGAGATTTTTTATTGAACCAAGGCATTGAACCAATCCTAAAAATGACCAAGTGTTAGAAACTGATTATTTTGGTTGAACCTGCCTGTAGAACCTGTGAAGCCCATTGAACTTGGCTTACAAAGTCTGTAGATTCTCCTTTCCTACAGAGTCTATAGATTCAAGCCTATAAAGTCCATAGATTTTTGAGAAGCTTCAAAAATGAGGAATTTGATTATTAGGACAAATTTCAGAAATGGAAGAGACAATTTTGGTCTGTAGGACCAAAATAGTTCAAATGTTGTCCCAAAAATGAGTGATATTTTTGGGGGATAACACAATTCACTCATAGGATCGCATAATATGATCCTAATGGTGATGCATAAATATCAATGACTGTGGTGAATTATGACAACTTTATTTCAGTCTAAATAAGACATCTATCAACCTTAACCTTGGACTCATTCCCATATTGAACATACTAAGAATTTTCCATAAAACCAACATTATTAGGTAATTTACTTAGAGTTCTAAGAGAGATAAATAATTTAGTATCTCATGTATGTATCAAAATAGAAATAGGATGCCAAAAAAGTAACTGATACTTCAATGGGAGAGGATTAAAATTATGTGTGATGTTTATCCATTACTATGTGAATACATTATTGAAAGGTTCCGTTATGAGATATAGAGGTGGATGCATTTGTATTTTTTCCATCTATCTTCCATCGAGGATAATACTTAGCATAATGGTCTCCTCCAAATGTAAAACATATACTAAGTGGTACTTTCCTCTCATCCTAATTAACACCCTTGAATCCTTCTCTAAAAATACCTCTTAGTTTCTTATTCCCTAAATTATTATTGAATATTTCATTTTGACTATTGAACTAATTCTTGAAATTCCCATTATGTTTCTAGTACTTATTCTTGAAGGTTGTCTTGGAACTACCAAACCAATTTTAAATTTTTTATCTGATTTATGTAAGTGATTTGAGATTTTGTTCCTATATAAATATTTTATCAGTCTTGGTCCATATGCTTCTACTTCATAACCAATTTAGAGTTTTAAGCCTATAATGGACTTCACGATTCATAAACATTCATCTTTTTGATACTACAAAATATACTTCAATATATTTGTGAATTGATCTTAATATTCATTCATCAAAAAATAACCTTACTTAAAATTTTGTAATTATGTTAAATTTTGATCAAAATATAGTTGATGTAGCCATCATGGTCTGAAAAGAGTCACAAAATGTTCATAAGTGGTGGTAGTGGAATCAAGGTTCATCTTAGTCTTCTTATTATCCTACCATGTTTTTGCTTCACCAACCAAATTTTAATCTCCCCACATACCCTTAATCACCTTAGAATAATTTTGAATCTAAAAATACCTTTCCATTTCTATGAACTAATATTTAGCTCCATCACCCAATACCATATCATCAAACTTTGGTGGATTCACTTTCCTCATGTCACTTGCAAGTTCTGTAACTACTTGAGCTCTAGCCACTTACTGGCCTTCCTCATACCCTTGATCCTAAGGCACTTCATGTTATTCAAGTTATTCTATTGGAACCTATTTTTTATCTTCCTCCTTAATTACATGAAATTATTGATCTAGATATTCTATTCTATCTCTAGTCTCATTCATGACAATGAGTATCTAATCATGTTTTATAGATTGTTCTATTGATAGATGATTAGGATCAACTTGAGGGTTCATATTAAAAGTTTCCTTACCAATTGATGTACCTCATGCCATTCTCCTCACTAAAATCAAGATAACAGATTCATGTTAGTTGACTCATTAGGTTTGAGATTAAAGCATTTGCTTTGATACCACAATGTTATAACCCCAATATTTTACAAAAGAGTTACATGATTTTTTGCTAAAATGCATAAGGTATACTTATAAAATCATCTTTAACTATATAAAATATTTTCATTTGACTAATAAATTCATTTAAAGCATTAATTATTGAATTACATTAACCCATTGGCTAGGAATATGACTCATTTAGTTTTCAAATAATCTAAATCAAATTAAAATATGAATAATTCTCATTAAAAGTAATTAGAATAATAAAGTACAAAAAAATACTAATATAACTCCAATTTCAAGCATAAATAAGCCTATAACCATTATTATCATAATATTTAAAATTTATTACAAATCTCATAGCCACTATTATATTAAATATCCAAAAAATATTAATTTAAAACATATTACATTTCAATACATTTTTCAAATATACAATATAATAAATACATCAATACAAGTAAGCCTCACAACAACCCAATGATCTATGAATGTATCCATGAGTATGATCCCAAAATGTTAAAAATAGCTAAATAAAGGGTGAGCATCATTCAAATGCTTTACCTCCAACCATAAAACAATAGTCTCCTATGCACCTCCCCATTGGGAGTGGCCCTAACCTATATATAAGTACATATAACAATAATGCAAATATCAAGAAATCAACTAGAACCAATTTGTGTACAATCACTAATACATGTAATAGTTAAATAAATCATGGAATACAGTCCTGTATCTAAAATGAGATAAACATCCAAATGTAAAATATAAATTATAGTGGAATGACAATATATTAGTTACAACATTACTTTGGTCAAAGTTATCATTATACAAATTATATCTAAAAATATAAGTGAATTCCACTCACATAAAACTCTCTGCTACTAAATCATGACTATTAGATGATATCAGGGGATAGGTATATGAGTTTCCTACTGTACCCTCATATATCCATCACCTGTTATCCAATAAACAAGTTTAATAATTTCCACATCAATATTCAAGTAGACTAAATAAGCATTACAACATACACTTGTCTAATTGTAATAAAAGGCACAAGTAATCATAAATCTTGAATCTCATTATTTCCATTCACTTAATATCAAGAGTGATATACATAAATATATCAAATGAACTATATTAAAAAACTAGATTCGTATAAAATACTAGAGAAAGAATAAAATCATTCTAAGTCACTTCTCAAACATCCTTCAAGCATAATTAATTTATACGTATGTATGTATGTATGCATGCATGCATATAGATGGAAGAACTCAGTCAACAACATAATCTATGAAAACTTAAATAACTCATTAACATAATTAAGTCTATAAGTTTCTTTTATATACCATTCCCTACTTATTTCTACATGTTGTATTACATGAGAAAAATAACTTTAATATATGGTTTCAACTTTTTCATACTTTATAACTATATCTACCCTATCATTCACATATGAATAAGGGTCATTATAAATATTACAATATTTGAAAATGTATATATAAGATACATAAGTTTTATATTCGAATTATACAACATATGGATAATCAAACTCATTAATACACAATAAAATTTAACTCAAAACTTTCCTTTTTATAACATACAACTCTTGCACACTTTGACAAATGACAAGTCTATAATCAGTTTTGAAATCTATATAAATGTACATAGTGATATCCTATTGTAATTATTTAAAGGTCACAACATAAAAATGTTTCAAATAAAGAACTATCTCATATAATAAAGTTCCATTCCAATAATATAATATGTGTATAAAACATGCCTAAGATACTCAAAATATCCTAATACAAATTATTAAAACACATAGATTGTCATTCACTTATATATCCATATAGTTACTCATGAATTTTCATGCTCATAAATGTTCATCCTAACTTACAGCTGCCCACAATCATTAAAAATAAGACTAGTTTATGTTTAGGATTAACATTCCTATAATAGTTCACTATGCATTACATGCATAGGTGAATGCAAAATTATTATATATAAAAAAAATATATTATATTTATAAGAACTATTAATATCACTTGCATATTTACTTGGGTCACTCATTCAAAATGGTAACATACATATTTACATCTTCTTGTGTGTGCGTGTGTGTATAAATTTATCTACGCATATACATAAATATATACATCTAGTTTCATATTTTTTATCTACAACATCAAAATTGACCTTAACTATCTAGGTCATTGAAGAACCAAATAATAACTATAATATCAATTTATCTCAATAAAATATATAGTTGTATTATATCACCAAAAAGGAGATAATGAGAGCATAGGTTTTTAAGTCCATACACAACTCTACATATGTCTTCACCCAGATATATATGTGTTTTTTTTGCATGTCTATATATAATTTCATATTTAAAAATAATTTTTGACCCTATAAAATTTTAGTTAATTTTCAAAAAAGGGTGCTTTTATATTATTTTCACCAACACTTAGTTTTTGTGTAAAACAAGAATACAGATTTGAATCCATTTACAATAACCCAACCAAAAAATAAAAATCGAAACCATTTCTTGAGGTGGTTTCATGTGCAAAAATACAACTTGGTGTCATTAGTATGGGCCTATGGATGGAACTTATTTCTATAATCATAAAACCTTAATATTTTAATTTATTTTTTGCCTTAAAAACTATCATTTCACACATTGAAATAGCATAATAATATCCCATACAAGAATCATATTTTTCTTTCCTTTTGATTTTATAATCCAATAAAAAATATGAACTAACCTATTTATTATAGTCTTAATGTGCGTAAAGATATCATTTCCTTTTCCTCTTTGGCTAAGATTCATGCCCTTCTTCTTCTATCATATTTATATTTTTTTTTAATCCTCCCTCTAATTATTTTTTCATCACCGATGCATGAGTTGCATGTCCATAAAACTCTCTTCCTTCCCTCCAAGTTTGTTATTATTGAACTTCAACTCATAAATGCTCAAACATATCCATGATTGAAGTTAGCTCACAATATTTCCTACACACACACACACACACACACACACACACACACACACACACACACACACACACACACACAAACATGCACATATATATGTATGTATGTATATACACCAAATAACATCAAAATTTTTGAGGTTCATTTAACTAAATCTGCTTAGGGAGGGGGGTTATTTTATTTCCATAGTAAGTCATCAAAAATCATAATATGACCAAACCAAAAAAAATGTCCAAAACAATCAAAAAATACTATTAACATTCTTACCTTTACCAACTAAAATTTATTTGATATTTATCAAAATACAAAAAATTACATATAGATATTAAATATGCACAATAGTATCTCCATATTATTAACATATATTTCAATCATGATAAAAGATGTATCTAGTTAGTTAAATCAATCCTGAATCAATAAAAAGACAAAAAAGTAAGCAATCATTCATTTCACTCAAGAAACTAAATGTAGTGTGTATAGGTTTAATAGAAATCTCTTAACCTTAATTCTAGTATCTACACTCCCTCTTCGATGATACTCTCCATCTATACTACCTATGAGGGTTGGACAATCCTACAACCACCTCAATAAAATAATAAGTAGTTGGTTTGAAATTATCACAATAACCAATATATAAGCATCAATAAACTATTGAATGCAAATAATCTATAAATTAAATTAGTCATCGTGATCATAAAACATAATATAACATATGTAACTTATATCTAATCATAATACTGATCACAAAAAAATGATATAAATATCAACCATACATATATATATATATATATATATATATATATATATATATATATATATATATATATATATACAACTCAGCCATAAAAATCAAAAGTATAAATCATTAGTCTCATAATTCACTATTAATGCCTAAATAGTTTTGTAGAGAGGAAATGGATGTGACATTTTGTTAAAATATATATCCTTTTGGGACAAGTCCATAATATAAATATCAACCATACAATATATATATATATATATATATATATATATATATATATATATATATATACAGCTCAGCCATAAAAATCAAAAGTATAAATCATTAGTCTCATAATTCACTATTAATGCCTAAATAGTTTTGTAGAGAGGAAATGGATGTGACATTTTGTTAATATATATATCCTTTTGGGACAAGTCCATAATAGATTGGATAAGTCCACAATATATCCTTGATCCTTGTGCTCTAACAATTACTTTTTCAAATTGATACATTTCACAAAAACTCTCTTGTGTCTTTTGTAAATCTAGTTATCAAAAATATTCCAAAGATTACCCTATATAAACACATCAAGGCTGATTTAAACATATTTAACAATCACTTATAAATTCTATTGCACATTGAGCAAAAGAGCACTATTTCATCTAATTTCAATTATGATGTATTCTTGTAACTTATATCTAATCATAATACTGATCACAAAAAAATGATATAAATATCAACCATACAATATATATATATATATATATATATATATATATATATATATATATATATATATATATATACACCTCAGCCATAAAAATCAAAAGTATAAATCATTAGTCTCATAATTCACTATTAATGCTTAAATAGTTTTGTAGAGAGGAAATGGATGTGACATTCTGTTAAAATATATATCCTTTTGGGACAAGTCCATAATAGATTGGATAAGTCCACAATATATCCTTGATCCTTGTGCTCTAACAATTATTTTTTCAAATTGATACATTTCACAAAAACTCTCTTGTGTCTTTTGTAAATTTAGTTATCAAAAATATTCCAAAGATTACCCTATATAAACACATCAAGGCTAATTTTAACATATTTAACAATCACTTATAAATTCTATTGCACATTGAGCAAAAGAGAACTATTTCATTTAATTTAAATTATGATGTATTCTAATAGATGTAGCTCATGTCTAAGTATATTTTATTACAAATTAAAGACATCTATTTTCAATTCTTTCAACAAATATTATAGATATATTCATATAGTATCTCGATCAGAGATCACCCAATCACCCTATGATAGAGGACTACATCGACTTGAGGCCCATTTGGGATATGTAGGCAACACTTAGATTACACGAGGTGCTCTGAATATCGTTTAATTATTCCCCTTACTATTTGGCCCCATTTTGCATTTCATCTCTTATTTTATTTTTATGAAAGAATAAATGTTTGTATTATTTAAGTATTTCACATGACATATGAACACATAAAATTAATTATAAAACCCTTACATAACTTTGCATAAACTTAGATATAAAAAAGGAACAATGAAAAACAATATGTCATCATACATAGTAAGCAAGGTCTCAATTCAGCCCTATCATTCTCCTATAGACTTATCCCAACAAAGTTTAAATTTTTTAATTTAATCACAACATGGTGCATAAGTCCTCCAAAGTAATTTTTAGTTACATTTAGACTGCACAATTGACATAAAATTTGCTTCAGGTTTCAATATTTGTAGGCTTATAGTATTTTTATCTAATTTTCAATTTTATAAAAATTTGTAGTATACTATACTTCACTATCATATCTGAATATTCCTAAATTTAAATTTCAATAGTTTATATCTATTAGTTTTATTCACCTCAATTAAAAATAAAATGAATATTCTAGTGAACCCACTATTTTTAGACCATTGTTTATTGTTTTCTTGATTTTTATCCTAGGATTTCATTCAAATTTATAAAAAAAATTGACACTGAAAGAAAAAACATTCAACCATGGATAAGATATAACACAAAATTTTGAATAATAATTCAACCTTGGATTTAATCTGAAACTAAATATGTTTGTATTGTAACCTTAGATAAATCCTAAACATAAGTTCTTTCTCTTAAACCTAGGTTGAAATTTATTGATATCTAATACAAAAATATTTTTCTTTTGTTCTCTCTTTATTCTCTATTTTCTTGTGATTATTTTGGAAATTGTGATCTAGTAGTTTTAAAAATAGTTAGTGACTATAGTGAAGGGCTACATTTTTCTCTATTTTGCATACATTATGGCATGATAGGTTTACCCCAATACACATAGCCATTATACAACACTAAACATAGAATTAGTTTTCATGTACCTAATAGTGTATTGAAAATGCCTAGGATCCTTTGTTTATACCATAGTAATATTATTTTATCCATTTCATTTAAGGTGTACCCAAGAAGAACATATCACCTAGGGAAATTAATCTCATTGTACCATCAAGAAATGAGGTTAGTTAGATACAAACAGGATTTTTCCTCTATATTAGTGATATAAAATATTTGGCTAAGATTAATAAATGAATGAAAAATTATATTTGAGAACCCACACAAGCATTAAAATCCTTGCCTAGGTCACCCTTATACCTTTATTTTCATTTATATTATATCCATATATATTAACATTGATTGATCCATATTGTATTATATTCATAATGACATCACAAAGTGAATCTTGATTTCATATGTTACATATAATTATGAAATTCTTTATTTCACTTTGTATTCTATTTCAATGTGTTATTAATTATGTTAGAGCAATGATAAAACATAAATATAATAAAGATAATTAAATGTATAATATATATTTTAAAACACTTTTTAGTTCTTATTGTTGCAATATTACATGCTCTAATAATTCTCCCAACCAATCACCATAGTCGCAAGGTATTTTTTTCACCATTTTGGGGAAAGAGTGTGTGAATATTTCATATTATATTGAACAAAGAGGAATTAGGTATAAATAAGAGTCTATGTTTTATGCATAGAATCAAGGTAAAATATCTCTTAATCTCATACTTATTTTCAATACATATTTTCATAATATATAATTTTAATTACTTCTTATAATAACTAAATTTCAAATAGCCTTTTGTGCCTCCTCATTTCCCTTAATGAAATTATATTAGTTAGTTTACTCCTATTATTTATCCATGTCTTGTATTATATCCCCATATGTATGTTACTAAAATTAAAAGAGGGAAGACACCTTTACCTTCATAACTGAAGCATACTACTCATAATATTCCTCCTCCATCTCCCCTAAGGAAAGTTTTTCAACCCAAGGGGTATGATCTAATTGACCATTTATGTATAACTCCATCTAAAACTTATATTCTATAGCTATTGAATAAAGCCTTAAATTACAAATATATATTATAGTACATGTTGGGAGATACCACTCTGGATACACAACCAACTTAATTTGATTCTATCATGAATATCTTAAAAAATATTGACAATACTATTAATTTTGATAAATAAAATCTATCTCCAAAATGTATCATTCAACAAAATCTATCATTGTTCATTCAAATATAAATAAATGAAATGCTAGTCAAACATTATTTAACTTACAATGGCTTTAGATTAAATATTTACAACTATGACTTCATACTAAAATTAGGTTTTAATAAGAATAGTTTTAATAGACTAGAAAAACCCATACATGGTTGTGATAACACTCAAAATAAAATACTAGGATTTATCACATTAGATTTAATACAAACCCCAAAAATGGTACCTATTATTTTTCAATTCATACATAATTTGCTATAATATAATATCATCTTGGGTCATCTTTGGATTCATACAATGGAAGCTATACCATATGCATTTCATAGATAAATTAATTTTTTACATGATACATATGAGCATACATGTTAAAACCCCATCGATATACATGAGTTACTAAAAATAAATTAAAATCATACATTATTTTTGATATCATCAATAACTATTAATATATCCCATTTTTTTACTAATAAATGCATATGGAGTAGTAAATGCATAAATATATTTAACACACATGTTTGTATATGATTCATTTAGTTTCCAAATAGTTTCATTATAATAGAAATGAGTTTTCTCATAAAATGAATAATAGAATGATAAGTACACTAGTATAATGAAGTAATCATCATTTGAAACTATACATAAGTAGGCATCCTCAATTCATGAAAGATCCATTAGTTAAATGTGTATGTAGCTAGGAGCTATGTGAGACGTAGTGGAAGGAGGAGTGAAAGCAGATTATTTTTTTAATAAATATTTGAGCACATAAATCAAGATTATACAATAGGGAACATGGATGTCCCACTCATGGATGTGGATAGAGTAAAGTTGAATCTGGAGAGTACAAGAATAATAGAACATGATTTTAAGAGTACCCCATAGGATGGAGAAACAATACACTGTCAAAAATTATCTTAGGTAGATTTCATGTCGAGGAAAATACTTGTAGACCAAGATCAACTTGATTTCTACATTGATCATATTATGGGAAATATTGAGGTTTATGTTAATGCTCTTGACATAATCATCAAGAAATTAGATTCTAAGCTCACCAATTCCATCCTAGTTATAGTCAATAGGTTTGGAACAAAAATAGACTCTTTGAGGGAGTGGATGAATGAAAGTTGGAGACCCAACGGATAGTTTAAGGAGGTTACCCTACAAAAAATTCTTTCTAGTTAATTTCACCAATCAAGAAGACTAATTCAGGGTCATAACTAAATGACCATCGTTTATGGGAATGACTAAAATGAGAAAAATAAGGTGGAAACCCAGTACTAATCTTAGTAATTTAACCATGGAGGACATTCCTATGTGGGTGCATCTCCCTAATCTACCCCTAGAATTTTGGGTATTCTTAAAACCCTAAGCCAACCCATTTCCATAGACCTAGTTATGAGATATATGAGAAGAGTGATTGTATATAGGCTCAACATGTTCATCCTTGGATACAATCCTCTATTTCACATGATTAAAATCAAATCAAAATATGGTAAGTGTTCTTAACCCATTATATATGAGAATATTACTTCCATTTGTAATAAATTAAACATTTTAAGTCACATAGCTAATGATTACCCTTGGCCTCAAATCCCCCCAATCTACGAAGCCATTTTGGACTAAGGACCCACTATTAGTTAGGTAAAAGTGCATACCCCATATAATTATATTATTCAAAGCTATCGGACCACCCCCCCTGTAGGACATATATGGGAAGCTAGCCTATGAGCTCAGTGTTCTTAGTATTATCTTAATTCTAAAAGGGATTATCCTTTCACCCAAGCTTTAGGTGGTGAAACAAATTAATAATCTTGATATATTGAATGAACTAGGGAAGGATGTTCCCTTTTCTCTCAGAGATGTTGACAAGCCTCTAGGAAGGGAGGAGATAATTATAATCCCTATTCAATGTCTAAAACTATTGAGCCTTCAAGACTTTTTATCCAAGGTAAATCAAGGAAGTATTGACCTTACTAATTCAATCCTTAAAAAAGGAGATGTTAAGGATCTTGGTAGCACCAATAGTTATATTCTTTAAGTCCCCTTCTAAAATTTGAGCATGGATAAATAACTGATAATTTAACCCCCTCAAAGTGAAACTAATATTACCAATCCCTAAGGATTTTTAAAAAAATAAATACAATAATAAATAGATAGGCCAATACTCTACCTATACCATTCATAATAAGGATTCAATGATAGAATAAGAGTAGTGGTCCCAAGTTAAATTTAATAAAGGAAGAAAGATGATGTGGGGGAAATTCCTAGATCTTTAGGGAGGGTGTCAAACCTCTCAGCTAGAAAAAAGGAAATAACCAATGAGATAGTGAAAGGGAATTAGAAAACCCTCAAGGACCATTTCAAAAAAAATGAAAATGAAAATCATATATTGGAACATTATAGGGTTGAACAACCCCAATAAATAGATGATAATTAGGAACTCGAGGAAAAATTATGATCCTCTTATTTAGATTATTCAAGAGACAAAAATGTCTAAATCTTCTCTTATTAGCTACAGTGATAAGCAATAGTTCAAGCTCAGTTGTTTAAGTATTAGTTCTTCTAGGGATTTTAGTGGCTTGGTGGTATTTTGGAGTGCCCAAATACTATATGGTATGTTTTTCCAAAAAAATAATCACATTGATATTTTGTTCAAGGAAAATATGAGTAAGGAAGAATGGATCCTCTCAAACATTTATTCCCCAACTCTAGGATGGGAAGGAAAAAACATTGGAAGACTTACTTGCCTTTATAGGTATATGAAGAAGCTAGAAATGGTTAACGGTTTTAAAATTCAACTCTCCCTATCCCTAATTAAAAATAAATGGGGCATCTAAGACTTCACTAATAACATGGAAGACCTTTGTGGTTTTATTTCTAGAGTAGGCTTCATTGACATGGACATCAAAGCTAACCCATTCAACTAAAGAAACAAAATGTTAGGGTAAGACATAATATAAGTAAGAATGGACCATTTATTTATGTCTTTAAATTTGGATATTCATTTACCTATCTCTTTATCATATTTGTCAAGGATTGGGTCAGGTCACAACATGATCATCTTCGAGGGGAAAATATATCCAAACCAAAAAATTAACCTTTTAGATTTGAAAGCATGTGTCTACATCACCCATAACTCCATGATACAATTAAAAACTAGTGTAATGAACCTATTTTAGGCTCAAAAATGTTTATTTTGTTCAAATAACTCAACCACATCAAGTCTAAACTCAAAGTTTGGAATAAATAAGTTTTTGGCAATGTCTTTATCTAAAACTCATTAGAGGAGGATCTACTTAAGATTGAGGAACATATGTCTATTAACAGATGTTATGAAATCCTAGATAACTTGAAAAGGAACACTTATGTATATACCATAACCTTGAAGCCAAGGAGGAATCATTCTATAGATAAATATCTAGATGTCTATAGTTAAAGGAAGGGGATAAAAATACAATGTTTTTCCATCAAATAACTTCCAAAACTAGGAAAACAAATATATTTTTTGTGTTACTCCTAGAGGGTGTTAGAAAATGTATATATGAAAAGGAAATCAATGAATATATTATCATCCATTTTAATATTTTTTTGAAGGAAACAAGCATAATGGATAACCAATTAGAGGAAATACTTATAGAGAATATCCCTACCATAATTAGAAAACTCCATCCCCTAAAGAGGTTATATTTTTGGTATTTTCCATGGAAGGAAAAAAGACCCCAAGATCTGATGACTTCCCTTTACTATTATTTCAACAACTCTAGGATATCATCCATATAGAAGTTGAAGTGGATGTTAGTGAATTCTTCAATATTGGAACTATCTAAAAGGAACTAAACAACACTTTCCTAGTCTTCATCCCCAAGAAAATAGGATATAAATAATTAAATGAATTCATACCCATCATATTATGCTCCAGTATCTATAATATTTTCATAAAAATGTTGGTCACACACATATAACCCATTTAGAGAGAGTCATTATTGAGTAGCAAGGAGCCTTCATTTCTAGAATACAAATTACAGATGGAATCATAATATTCCATGAATCTATTCACTTGATCAAAAATTATACCAGATAGGATATATTTTTGAATATGGACCAATAATAAAGTATATGATAAAGTATCATGGAGTTTTATCAATAAAGTGTTGTACAAATTTGGGTTTGATTCAGAATTTAGGAGCATGAAAAATAATTACATCTCTACCCCCATGTTCTCAATTATATTCAATGGAGTCCCCAAAGGATTATTTGTTTCTAGTAGAGGCATTAATCAATAAATCTCCTTATATTTTCATTCTAATTGTGGTGAATCTAGGTAGAAGTCTACACATGGTTAGAGAGCAAGGGACTATCAAATATTTAAAGATAACTCAGAATACCATTTTAGTCACTCGTGAAATAATAATTTATGACACATTTATTCTCAAAGAATAATATTTTTATGAAGCTAAGGACATTAAAAATATCATTATTGACTATGAGCAGGCCTTGAGTCAATGCATTAATTTTGGCAAAAGTTCCATGTTTTTTTAATACATTAATAGTAACTCAGAAAGGGATGTCTACAATTTTGGGATGTCAAAACAATATTATCCCCTCATCCTATATAATAATTATTATATATAAATTAAATATGAAAAACATTTTTATAAACCTTTAATATATAGAATCTCAAAGAAATTAGTTGGGTGGAAAGGCTCACTCCTATCCTAGGTAGGCAAACTTCAACTCCTAAAAATCTCCTTGTAAAGTATCCATGTTTAATATTTGTCACTATTATACATACCTAGAAAAATTATGGATAAAATAAATCAAATTAAATGTATATTCCTTTGGAGAGGTTTGTAATATAGGTTTAGATTTCCCCTTGTTGCCTAAGAGAAAACCTACATCTTTAAAGCCAATTGGGTTCTTGATTTAGGTGTATCAAAATTATGAATTAGTCATGCATTTATAAATTTGGTTTGTAATTGATAAAATAAGAGACCATTGCAATAAAATCATTAAATCCAAGTGTTTTTAGGGTAGATAATAATATAGCCTTATCTTGGAAGAGGGCCTTGATGATGGCTCAACCTTATAGAAGGCTATATCAAGCAGTAAAATTATTCAACATAAAATAAGTAGATGGTATCTAGGAAATGGGGAAAATATTAAATTATGGGATGACTCATAGATTACCCAATATTATCTACCTTTATTTCCTCCCTAAAATAACCTAAGTAGGATATTCAAAGCCTCTATAGGATCCAAGGTTAAGGACTATTTGTTTGCTACTAAAGGCATCATGAAGTCGAATACTCTAATCTTAGAGTCAAGAAATTCATAATTTTTCTTATAATTACATAATCTAAACCTAAATCTTCAATAAATCCACATTTATATCTTCCCTAAGGAGGAATATCTTCTATGGTCACCTGATGATAGCAGGAACTACTCTGTGAAATCTAGGTTCCTTGTCAATCTTAATCTAAAGGATTATTAGACCTACTGGTGAGACCTTTGGATTAAACAGCTTACTCCTAAAGATAATATTTTAATTTTTTTAGGTGATCAATAAAACATTATCAGAAGGGATAACCTAGATAATCATGACCTGCATATCCCTCATAGGTGTGTTCTCTACAAATCTAGTGAGGAATTAGTCTCTCATCTTTTTCTAGAATGTCCTTTTTGATCTAATATTTGGGACTATCTCATCAATAAATTTAGTGTTGCATGGGCCAAATATAACTCCATAATTAGCTTTATTACACAATGGAAACCACCTTGTAACCTCCCCTCCCTATCATTCTTATGGTTCCTAGACCTCTCCACTTATTTTGGCAAATTTAGTTAACCAAAAATGTCACCCTCATTGAAAAAAAAAACGAGCAACCTTGAGATTACTTCCCATAGGTTATGTGATGTTATTTATAAAATCTGAAAAGTTACCATCCCTAATGAAAAATATAGTATCTATGTGGCTAAATAGTCCATCTTTCATTAATGTAATGTTACTCCCATAATCTCCACTTCTAAGAATAATTTGACTATAAGTCTTAACAAATAGGTTTTCCCCACTTGTGGTTGGATAAAGTTAAACTTTGATGGTAGTACCAAGGGAAATTTGGGTAGGGTTGGTTATGTATGGGTCATTAGGAATGAATTTGGGATTGTGGTATATGCTTATTTGAGCCCTATGGGCACTCAAAATAATCATTTGGTAGAGGAAAATGTATCCATTTGGGGCATTCAATTAGTAATATAACTTAAGATCAACAAATTGGCTATCAAAAGTTACTCCCTAAACATCCTTAATGCCCTTTCAGGTAAGGTTAACCATTATCACACCATAAAATAAATATTTAAGGAATCTATTAGTTTCCTTCATTATTTATAATAATTTTCCATTTATCACATCTATTGGGAAGGAAACTTTATCACATATGCTCTAGCTGACGTGCGGGTATCTAACTTAGATTTAATCACTTAGCATGGGATTATAAGCCTCCCCCCTATATCACACTCCTTCTCAATAACTATTTGAAATCATGAAATAATATCTTAAGGGATGGGGACACATGCATGAACATGGTAGATATCTAGATCTGAATCATATTAAATCAAGGGTTATGATGTATACACTTATTTCAAGTATTGGACTAGTCAATGTCATTTTTTGAGTCATCATCAAAATAACACCAATTTATTTCATATAGAATAGAGACATTTGGTTCTTAGTTTGATTATCAAAAAAACACTCTAGAATCTAAATATGAAGAGAAATTAAGTGATGGGTGATAGGGATAGGCTTGAACCAATATCCTACATTGAGGTCCAAAATAATTGTAAGATCTAGCACAAGTTATGTAAAGGTGGTCTTATTTAGTTTATGCTAAGAATTGAGGTCCATGACAAATTTCCTTCCAAATATTTTGACCTTGGATGGAGGAATAAAAAGTTAATTTTAATAGGCTTAAGGATTGAAATCTTGGAGGAGATGATAGGTAAAGTCATGAGCATGTTGTGTGAAGGTACCAAAGCTTATAAGGATAAGTGAAGGAAGCATAAATAAATGTGTACCTTATTTGAGACCAACACCACCTTAAAAAAATAAAAAATGGAAATCCAAGAGAAATTTTACCTATGAATTAGTGAGAAATATGTCTGTATGTCATAAAGTATCTAACTATTGAGGGTAATTTAACCCACATCTTCTTCCACCACTTTTTTCTCTTAAACCATTTTTAAGGGTCATAGAATTAGCATCCCATATTTTCTACTTATGTCCCTTGAAATGTTTTTCTTGGAATTTCAATCCAAGACCAACACTAATCTCATTCACTAGGGGCTCATCTTCCTCCTTTCCAAGAGAGGGAAAGCCTAGAGGTGAATCTAGATCTAAACTACTAAAATTAGCAAGGAAAAAAGCTTTGGGAAAGATACTGAAAACCCTTACAAAAGGGTTTATCAAGGATCCTATCTCTTTACCACAATCACATAATATTTGAAAATGGGGAGCCCTCATTTTAAACCTAAATAGGTGGAAGATAAGAAAGGAAAGAGGAATTTCCATGTTTCCCATTCTTAGGGGAGAAGAGAACTAAACCTATGTTTGAAATTTGAACCTTAAGGGCAACTGAAATAAAAAATTTGGATGATAGTAGAGGATTGGGAGACCCCCCTAGAAGACATAGGCTTAAATTTCATGAGTTTAATAAGAAATTACAAAACCTTGGGCATTAAATGGTCACCATTATGGAATACTAGAATGTTTTGAAAAAAAATATGTCAAACTAAATAAAGACTAGAGTAATCCCAAATTAGTAGAAGGCATCACCTAAATTTTAGGACCAGATGTTACTCTTATTAGGAGAATCAAGGAGGCCATAGGTGTTAATCCTACCAAAATTACCTCCCCATTAAGCATCAATATCAATTAAAAAACTAAAATTATTAATAAAACCAAGAGAACGAATATGGTCCTTAAGGTGACGGGATTAAGTGCATGGAAATAAAGAATGGCAAAAGGATTGAGTATTCATATAAGAGGAAAAACCAAAAAATATAAGGTGAAAGAGATTAAAAATAGTAGTTAAATCACTATGGTGGAGAATTAAGCATGATTGGAGGATCCTTAAGGGTAATTCATGTAGACATCCAATTCCTAACACCTTTGTGTTGTAATTGTCAATCTTACTCGAATTGTACTCAAATGCATAATTTAAGCCAAAATCACTTAAGCACGCTAAATAATTAGAGATTGTTGTATACAAGTTACAATTTAGGCTAATGTATCCATAAATGGGAAAATTCATTTTATGTGATTCCTAAATTTTATCAAACCATTCCAAGTGAAAATGATGACTTCACATTTTGGTGTCGGGATCACTCTTTTCTTCTAATTCATATGCACACATCATGTGCTTGTTTTATTTTGTGTTAGATACATCCTAAATGGGATAATGATATGTACACAAATAACATCACCTTATAATTCCTCCCAATTAAAATTACAACCTAATAATGAATTTATGATCATTTTGATTAATTATGCACCAATTTCTGAATAATTGCACTAAAATTGATTAATCTTACTTAGGCAAATTAAACCAAATTATGAGATTAAGTAATAATTTCATGGAATTTATTGAATATTTATTTATTTTATATTTATTCCTAATATCCACATCACCTAATTACATGATGAATAGGGTGGCATCCATAAGCCATAAATGCAATAAATATTAGTGTTATGGGCTCCCATGCCTCATTAATGCCTATTCCTCCCAAATATTTATGAGGATATTTACGGATTAACTATGTAATATTGGATTAATTAATGGCCACACATATTCATCTTGATATGGGTGTTCATGATTGATACTAATTAAATCCAAAATCCTAAAAATAAAAGGACCAAGACCACTTTCATGAAGCTAATGTTGTGTAAACTTATAATGCAGGATTCTCTCCAGAAGTCATTTATGTAGTTTGATAAATGCTTTATTTATAATAATATAGATTCATTTATAGTCATATTATGGATTTCATATCATGAGTTTAAATTATGCATGGTGATCTCGAGATGATGAAGGATCTTGGCATCCATTGTTGACAAAGATAAAAACTCCAAATCAAGGGGGAAAATCATGTTTTGAGTTGCTTATGGATGATGGGATGATATTCATAAGGTAATTGGTATTTACTTTCTCTCATTGATTTTTTAATCATCATTTTCATACCCCATTGAATATGTTGGCTTAGATTGTTATATTCTTATGCATTATTTGAGTTTTTCATGACTAATGGTGGATATAACCATATTTGTAATCCATCTCTACATCTTGGCATGCCTAGTGCAACCACAAGGTCCATTCAAGCAAGGAAGACATTTTGGCAATCTTTGATCTCTATTAAAGTCATTAAAAAGTCATTTAAGATCAATTTTTATCTTATTTTTCCCATATTTTTAACATTATTTGTGCATGCATAGGTCACACAGTGATCAATGTTAGTTTTGGGTGATAGGAATTGATAAAGGCTAATCGACATCGATTAGGTTACAGGTAAAAAAATGGCTAAAATTTTTAATTTTAGAGATTTTCTCAAGTTTGTAGATGTTCAATTGAGTTTTTTAAGTCTATAATATAAACATATTACTTGATTTAGAAGTCTAATTTTGGATATTTTATCCTAACATTGAGCTAACAAGTATTTTTGATCATATCTTTTTTGCCTAAGGGTTCACAAGTGATCATTATCGATTAGTTTCAACTGGAAATGGTTACATCTTTGATTGGCATTAGTCTTAAAGGAACTATCATCAGTCAATAGTGATTGATGTTGGTATCTATTTCTAAAAATAGAAAACCCAAGATCATGTTTTCCAAACTTGCTTGTTTCAACAACAATTATTCTTTAAAGCTAAATAAAACACTCTAATTTTTATTGTAGGAGCAATGAGTGAAAGTGGTTAATTTAATCATAATTAAGTCTTTTTACCTTCCCTTTGGTGTTTAAAACAAATTAGGAACATTAATTTTTGTGTTTAAAATGAACTTAGATGGTTTGATTGAATGTTTTTGTAAATGTTTTTAGATGATTTTGTAAATTAAGGCCAAAGGGCCAAGAAATTCGCTTAAAATTTCAATTTGGTGTTATAAAACTCAAATTTCACTGAAAATGTCAAATTTCTTAAAGTTGTTTTAAGTAAACAATCTATTTATTACTTGTTAGATTGTTTGAACAAGAATAATTATGTATGTATGCTCTTCCATTGTCTCCTATTGAGAACTCAAATGATCAAAAGTGCCTTTTCATTATGATTGTGCCTTTGCCCAAGGTGTGAAAAGGAATATTGGGCCCCATTTCATAATAAATAATGGATCCATGCTAACTTGACAAAAACCTAGGTGTGAGGCAACTATGTGGATGGTTTCTCTTTTTGTCTTCTACTAGTGCCAACTGGCTAGTGACTAATAACTTCAAGTAGCATTGGGCACTAGGTGCATGGGATAGTGACTAGCCATTAAAGACAAGTATATCCTTTTGAATCACACAACATTGGGAAGTGAGAACATAGGAAAATTATTTCACATTAAAGGAAAAGTGTAGTAGAGGTGATGAGATGTGTACTCCTATTCCTAACTCAACATTCGGTGTGCCCCACTCTCCATGAACCTAAGACACTCTAAAGAATATAAAAGGAAGCTAAGTTTAGCATAAAAAGAGATGAATTGGGGAGTAGCAAAGCTATAGAGAATTTCTTCTAAAAGATTGTTTAAGTTTATAATTTAACTCAGGATGTACTTTGATGCCCCCGTTTGTAATGCCCAAACTTACATATAAGTTTGGGCCTTAGTAGTTTATGTTGAGCACTTACTCAGTTTATATAGATTATGTATGCATTGCTAATTAACACATTTAATGAAGAGTGTTATACACAAATAATTAATGGACTAATTATTTAATTCTTTAAATGTTTATTGAATGCATACTATGTTCTATCAAATGTATGATTAAGCCCCATGATCTTCCATCCTAGTTCATTCATGGTAGACCTATGGGTGATAATGAGCCCTAGGTTGAAATAAGAAATATGTTAATTGTGGTCAAGACACTATGCCCTGAATGAAATTTTTGCCTAAGCACAAGACCATGCCTAAGTCCCTTAACCCAACTCCTAGTTGGACCTCAAACACCTGAATGCCATCAAGCTTATGAAACCCAAGAATTGTGCCTATGAATTCCCAACCATCATTGAACTAACCCAAGCCCCTAAATAATAGAGATGTGACATGGAACAACTATCCCAACATAGACCTCAGTCCCTTCTTTATTACACTTCAAATGAGAACATAAAGCTTATACCTTATATATATTAATGCTAGTGCTATCAAGTGTTAAATGTTGAGCACTATATGAATCGTTAAGGTCTTTAACCCATAGAACAAGCCTAGATCCAACTTGGATGGCTAGGTAGGCACATGACTAGGCCCATGACTAAGAAGAATATCTTTTATATATCATTTTGGTTTCATTGTCAATACCCTATTGAATTTTTTTTTTAATGGTACACCAAGAAAATTCTCTAACTCTCCCTCAAAAAAATCAACCACTGGCTAGAATAAGTGGAAGACAACTTTGCACTGAGACATCTAACATGTGTAGGGTAGAACCCAAGGAAGTGGGTCTAGAACCATTTATATGATGCCCTATATGAGACATTATTTTGAAAACTATTGGAGTAAGTTTATCACTAGTTGGATACTTATGCAAGCCATAAAAACTAAAGCTATTGATATCACCATGAGTGGATAGAAGAGTTCCTTAAGAGGCTCAATAACTTAGATGCCACGTGGACTAGATATGTTGACAGATGGTGGCAATGGGTGTTGATCAGATATATGTTTGAGTTTGTGGTCTTGATGTACTCCTACCTTGAATAAGCAGAGTACCAGTTCTTACACAAGCCTAGAGGCACATTTATTGAAGAACTTGGCATCAAACTCAAAAATTTGATGGTAGATAATGGATTTGAAATAATGAGGATGGAAGGATAAAATCCTCTTGAATATGAGCAATGAAATTGGGAAGAAGGGGATGTGTAGGTGAGGTGTAATGTAGGGAGATGAGTAGATTGATAACTAATAGCTTAAGTGATAGGCTGATAACAAGAGGAAGCATGGATTGATAGAAGATATAGAACCTAGAAGTGATAAGAGGACTCATAACAAGTGAGAAGAGCATAGGAAAGGATCTCTTGAAATGTATCCATGCCCAAAGGAAGGATCCCTTGAATCCTTAAAACAAGCTCCACCATTGATGGGTGAATGATCAGGGTCCCCTCAAAACTTGACCATTGGATATGTGCTAGATGCACCTACCCCCTTTGAACCTATGGCATGAGCTTATGTATTAGATTATATAAAATAAAATATAAGATTAAAAATTTAGCTTATTGTTAGAATATACTTTGATCACTTTCAAAATTTTGACTAGAACTTATTAATTGAACAAGTCATCCCATACAAAGAGGTAAGTGAAGATAACTCTAAACTGTGAAGTACTAGCCAAAATAGATAGAAATTAAGCATAAGCACTAAAATTTATCCAATGTTAGCTATGTATCCTAGGAAATATTTTATAGGAAGTGACCTTACACCACTATTTGTTACTATGACACTATCATCTTCTATGGCACCAGTAGTAACCACCAAACTAGTGCCTAGAATAGTGGCTAGAAGTATTAGAGGACAAATGCTAGGATAAGCATTGGGAGGAAAAACACCTTAGGCAATAAATGTCCCCCAACATTAGATCTATTATGACATGTCCATGAGCTTGTTAGAGTATCAAGGAATGTAAAATGCCTTAGAACATGTACTCAAGTGTGAGTTATAATGGTGTGCTTAGGGAATAACTCAATCTGAGCACAAGGCAAATCATTTTGAGACAACATTGATTGATCTCATACATAATTGATATAGTAAGTTTGATCCTAACCAATATATGGTTGATTAAGACACCCTAAAGGGATCCTTCTTGAAGGAGTTTGATATACCTAAGTTTTATCAACATAGCATTATTGTGCTAAAAGAGATAAATTAAGGATTACGAAAGAGCATGTGATAATGGTATTTTCAAGATTATCCTTTCCAAGATTCCTTACAACATTCACCCCTTTTAGAATATGCAACGGTTCATTAGAGGACTACTAGTTCCCTTCAGAAGGGTACTCTCCACGAAAACATTCATAGACCCTCAAGAAGTGTTTAAAGTTATACCTAGATCTGAGCTAGTTAGGAGTGATTCTATAAGAAACATCCCATTCATAGAGGTGAAAATTATGTATATGGCCTCCTAACTATATAATTTGACTACTATTTCGTCACAAGATACTCAAAATGGGTTATGAAACATTGAATGAAAGATGGAGGGTCATAATAGAAATAGCTAACCTTGATGAAATATATGTGCATTAATTATCAATTTTGAAGTTTTTCATGAAGTGCATGATGTTCACAACTACACCTTATTACAACATGCTAGTCAGGTTATAAAAACCATGTATTAAGAGTTATGTGATGCCTACACTCATAACATAGCTGATTACTGAGTCATTGATAAAATACACTAGAACATGGAGAGAGGAAAATGATAGGGAACTATAGTAGTTAGAAGGCAAACAAACTAAGGAAATGAGTTTTATGGTCAACAAAATTCTAGCTAGGAAAACCAAAGAGTCACCAAAGGGAAAGGTAGAGGATATAGTGGAGGAAAATTCCCACTATGATCTTGCTACAAGTGTAGGTTGACTAAACACTGTTAACATGATTACCTAATACATTAAATGTGAAAGTATTGTTGAGGACAACATGTGATCAAAGAGTGCCTTAAGATATACAAAATACTAACCCATGATAAAATGGGTGCTGATAAAGGTGTAAGGATGATAAGGCACAAGCCTAAAGATATAAAGTGGGCTTAAAAACTACATATATCACACAAAAATCCAATCAAGGTATGAGAAACCACTTAAAGTGGGTTCACCACTCAACCACCCTCTATACCAATATAAGAGCTACACCTAGAATATAGAAAACCATGCCACACCAAGTGTATATCATGGCCTAAGCCAAAACCATCACCCTACACTGATCTAATGTGTTAAAAAGACATCTTGAAAGAAGCTATGAGCATAATAAAAAAATTTAGGGAGAACTCCAACTAGCTATAAATATTAATGCATAAGATAATGCCTTATGTAGAAAGCAAGATAGCCAAGAGGTTGAAGTATAGGAACTAGTAGAGATCATATGCCTCCTAAAAATTGATGGGATGCTTCCCTTACTAAAAAACTTGCTCTTAGAGCATGTAGGGAAGAAGTCAAGTGAATTTTTTGAGCCCCACACAATTGAAGTTGTTATGCCACATATGGAGTGGGTGTGTGAAGTAAGGTATAATCAAAATGTAGAGTATAACCAAGAGTTTTTTTTGAATTCCACCATCAATGACTGGTCTATTTGTGAGGTGTTGATCGACACCAGTGTAGAGGTCAATATCTTGACCAAGAATGCATGGGATAAGATAGGAAAGCTAGCCTTCATACCTTCTCCCCATGTACTAGTCATGACCAACAATACTTGAGTGCAGTCAATCAAAATTCTTTATGGTGTCATTATAGATATTATGGGAATTGAATTCCATGTTGACTTCAAGGTTATTGAGTTGGTTAAATAGGATAACTACCCAATGCTTCTAGGGAGGCCTTGGTTCTATGCCAAAAATGTAGATATGCACTTCAATAAGTGATACATGACTTTAAAAAATGGAAAGGAAATGGTAGTGATTCCTCTTTCATGTGACCAAAAGAACCCTTATATGGAGAGCAATTATCTAGAGGATGAGATCAACCATATTTATAACATCATGGTGTAGGACATCAATAATCTCCATCCTTCTAACTAGGGAGTACTTTATTGAGAACATGGGTAGTCAACCTCAAACACCACTAACATTACTTATGAATAATGGATTTAATAGGCGTATGAGGCTACTAGTCATAGATGTCACTTGGTACATGCAAAGGAACCAATGCCTATAAGGAATAACTAGGTCCAAATTGATTTCACTCTAAAATGATGGGTCCCATGCCAAGAGAATAAATAAAAGAGGGTAATCTAATTGAGTAAAGGAAAGCTTATGATGCTCCCAAAATTTCATGGGAGTAACCCAATGGCAAGGTATGTCAATGACCTCAAATCATATGTCCCTAAGGAGATAGATAGGATGGGTACACTAGTGTACACCTTGACAAGAACTAATTCATGTTGGTGAGAAGTGAAAAGGTATAACTTGCCAACTTGGCTAGAGATAAAGGAAACCATGTGCACCAAGCTTAGGAGGAGTAATGAGAACATGGATATCTTGGCATACTCTAATGACTTTGACCTTGTGGTGCATGTGTGCCTATACAAAGTCTAAACGAGTGAGCCCAATGGTAATAAACATCAATAAGGATGGGCACATTTGCATTTTCATCAAATACATAATGTTTAATTCCACCTACATCAATGACCCTTTTGTATCTCCATTTATGGATGAAGTCCTAGAAGGCATCATAGATTGTAAAATCTATACCTTAATTGATGGGTTCTCTAGCTACCACCATGTACAAATTGAGGAGGAGGATAGTCCTAAAATATTTTTTTTGACTAAATAAGTTTTTTATTATTAAATGATGCCCTTTAGAATAAAAAATGTGATATCCATGTTCTCAAGGGTGGTGATCACTGTGTTCAAGGAATTCATCCATAACTTCCTCTAAGTCTCTCTAGATGATAGGATGGTATATGGCCTTATCAAATACCATTGTGAACACATATACCTAATGTTTTAGAGGTGTTAGTAGCTTAAGATATCACTAACCTAAATATGTGCATCTTCATAACTTAATTTGGAACCCTGCTTAGGCACATCATCTATAAGGATGGCTTGCTCATCGATCAAGTGAAGATCACCATCATCATTTAGCTACAAACTCCCTCCACACAAAAATATGTTTGTGCCTTACTTGTACACTATGGATATTATATAAAATTTATAAGTTGTTATGAAAATATTATAATTCCACTAGAGGAGCTCTTACATAAAGATGGACCATTCTACTGAGGCAAACCACAAGAGGATTCCTTCAAGATCCTAAATCTCATATTGGCTAGCATGCCTATCTTATAGTTACTCAACTAGACAACAAATTTTCATGTCCATGTCAATTATACTAAATATATGATTATCATAATCTTGGCATATCCCAGTGAAGGTAAAATGGATCATACCATCTCCTTTGCCAACAAAACATTAACCTCAATAAAATAGAATTACATAACCATAAATTAGGAGGTACTTTTTATTGTCTATGCCTTACAAAAATTTATACATTATTTGTTGGAAACCCGATTTATCTTTTGTATTTATCATGATGCACTCATGTAACTCATAAATAAACATATTTTACATGGGTGCATATGCAGATGGATTTTTTTATTCTAAGAGTTCTAGTTCTCCATTGTGGTTAAGCCTAGAAAGTAGAATTTACCGCTAAACCATTTGTCCCACATCAATACTAGCAGTGCAGAGGTTCCTATTAAGGATGAAATTCCAAATGTACACTTGTATAGAGTCTAGTGCATACTCAAGGATTTGGTAGAGATTTCCACCCTTTTAATGTCTGGAGTTCCACCCTAGACTATTATAAATAAGGAAAATAAATAACTAGTATTTCATGTTGTCCCCTTTCAACTCATCAATATATAACTATATAAGATAAATAGAGATTAAGTGTTACACCAATTTTTTTAGATCACAGACTAACTTCAATCTTAAAATAAGTACATGAAGGCATAACATGAGGACATTACACTAGAGATGTAATGGTAAGAAAAGTGTTGTAGTTAGGCTTATGGTGACCAAGCTTATTCCAAGATGTGAATAATTCTTCTAAGGCATGTGATATATACTAGAAATAAAGGAAGTCTAAACATCAAGATGAGATTCCCCTCATCCCCATTCTTCCTTGATAGCATTTAAGAAATGGGATATTGATTTTGTTGTGTTTATAACCCTCGTATCATGATGCATAGGTACAAGGTATATCCTAGTAGCCATATATTATTTCACCAAGTGAGCCAAGGCCACTCTAATAAAATATTTTATAGCCTTCAAAATAATTTTATTCATTTTAAAAAACATAATAAGATGGTTGGGTGCTTACTCAGTTTAACTAGAAATAGGGGTACTCACTTTATAAATGAAATGGTGTGCATCCTATTAGTTAAGTATATGGTGGTGTACCACGAAATGACCACTTATCATCCAAAATAAATGACATAGAAAAGGTATTTACAAAAATACTAGTAACATGCCTCATTAAGATATGTGATGTTGGTATAAATTATTAGGATGATTGAGTATCAGCAATGCTATGGGCATATCACACAAACTACAAGTGCCTGAATAAAGCTACACCATTTTAACTAGTTTTTGGTGCTATGGTGATCATTTCAATGGATTTCTTGGTTCCATAATTTCATATTACATATATTGGTTAAATATATGACTAAGAGTCATTGAACATAATGCTAGAATATGTTAAGTTCTTAGATGAGATGCATGCCCAAGAAAAGTAGAGCTAATAGATAGAAAAAACAAGCCAAAAGCTTTAGCAAGACAAGAACATAAAGAATAAGGTGATAGAAGAAAGAAAATACATTTTTCTCTATGATTCCAAGTATTTCAAGCACCTAGGTAAATTTTAGATAAGGTGGATGGGTCCCTATATCATCCACCACATATTGGAGATAGGTGCATGCAAGTTGCACATGTTGATTGGTGGAATGCTCCATAGGCATTTCAATAGAAATATGTTAAAGTCATATCATTAATAGGGTGGAGTTTTCACCGTAATACCATAAATTTATTGGTCACTAATAATTTGGAGATGAGATGACCAAGATAATTTTTGGTGTAAGCTAATTGATTCCTTTTTATTATGTTTTATTTTTTTCTTGCCAGTAGTATAAAGAGTGAAAAAGTGATACTTTGAAGCTCATTGGGAAAATATGATTGCAATTCAATCATAAATATAGTCAAATGAGTTGAGTACTTACACTTTATAAGTGCTCGAGGCTAGACACCTAAGTTATGGGTGAGTGAAGATTGCCAACATCATACAAGAGAAGTGCAATAGACTAATGGGTATTGGATATTAGTGGTAGGGAACATTTAAGGCTAAGGTATATATTTGTTTGGCCTTTCTTGAATAAATCCAACCAAGTGAGTTGATCCCTTTTTATTTCTAAAAATCACTTAGGGATATACATCTAAGTGGTGGGAATGTGAAACTCGCCAGCCTCAAGTAGAAGATGCAAAAACTCTAGGTGTGCAAGAGATAGATTATAGGGTTGTGGAGGTCTAAGGGAGAAATACTATATAAATTTCATGCATAATTGTAGTTGAGTGAGTTGAACCCACTTGATTTATAATAACCTAAGGTTAGGCACATAAGTTTATAGGTGCAAGGAGGTTACCAAACTTAAGAAAAATAGGATCCAAGTGAAGACGCACAACTTGATCATGAAAAATAAAGATAGTGAAGATGCACCTTATGATCATGTGAAAAAAAACTAAAAAATTTTGATTAAGCACTAGAGGACCAATACAAGGTATTTTTATGGGGTAGGACAAGCCAAAGCAAGATAACATGTAATAAATTGGCTAAGATAGATAAGCATGCTTGAAATAAAATCACAACTACAAGAGAAGATGGAATAGAGGATGATAATTATGTGCATGTGAGGTGCTACACCCAGGTTACCATATTGAAGGTGAAGGTCATTCCAACAAAACAAAGTTTAAAATGGGAATCATCATAGATATTTGACATCCACCTAGATTTGAGTAAGAAGTGACAATTTAAACCACAAGTCACTTCACCAAAATACCATTAGGAGCATTGAATACGGTGGTAGTGGAGGTAAAAAGATCCATAATAAATGAGTTTGTGATAGAGGATTCTCATATATTTCATGTATTTTCATGGAGTTTAATAAATCTAGATGCCTCCATGCCATTAATTCACTTAAATTATAGATGGCATATGCAAATAGTCTATGAAATGTTATGTAATAAACTAATTTTTGTTACAAAATTTATGCAAACTTGAGACACAAATAAAATTAGAGTGAAATAGAAAACTAGAGATCTAAATAAATACAAACCCTATAATAACAAGAATCCAAGCACCCCTAAGCACCTAGCCTGAATGATTATGAAGCTAAAGAAATTGTGTTCATGATGAGATGGGTTTAAGTAGGTGTAGGAAGAGTATTTAGCAAGAAACAGTAAGTGGAAAAGTGAATTACCACTAAGGATACCATTAATGGTCTATAAATCTTGGAAATAAATGTATAATTACATATCTCATGACTGTGAAGTGTTAAGAACCATTTAAGGCTTTAGCAGACCTAACTAGCTACACTTCAACACCAGTAGGTTCAAGATGGGTAAGAAGTGGAATGGAATGGTTCTAGAACAACAAAGTCAAAAGTGGGTGTGCATGGTGGTAAAATTGGGTCTTTAAATAACAATAGCACCATTGGTAAAAGGGGTTAGCATCATGCAATTTGATCTCAAGGAACTGACCAAGATGTACTATTAAGTCATATAATTTCCACCAAAGGTCTTGGTGGGGAAAAAATGGCCTTCATTTTCACATACCTACCAAATAAAGGAGTAAAACCATCATAATTAAAACCATACACAATACCTAGCATCAAATTAGATGGTGAATATAGGAATAAAGATGAAATAAGGAATTACACTTTTTGACGTCACCATTTGAGATAAGTTGATAGCTTTCAATGCAACTTAGTTGTATTAGTTTCCATACTTTATAAGCTAGAGGAGCTATTAAAATTCATTTTGTTTCACATACATGTTGATATCATCTAATTTATGGGTAAAATCATGATTATATTATTACATCTCATTATAAAGATAATCAGGCTCCTAAATACTAAGAAAGACATCCATGAGATGATGGGTGATGATAAAGAGGTAGAGTGCATGGAAAAGTTCTTGATTTACTAAAAGGGGGGGTTCACATTCCCCATAAAATATTGCAAGGACCTAAGCATGAGAGTTAAATTGCACCTTATGAGCTCAAAACTCTACTCTCATGGTTGATAGACTAATGTGATAAAATCTTACCTATACATCACCTACCATATGACAGGGTGTAAAATTTAACATTTCCAAGTTTATTGTTGAAGAGTTTGTGAAGAATATACTAGAGTTCCACATGATGAAAGGGAAATTTAATTGGTATTCCATTCTCATCTTGATTATCATGGATTAAATTGATATACTAGATGGGAATGATGATAATATATAGGTTTTTCCAAAGCACAATGACTCCCTAACATAAAAATACAAGGACTTCACTTGTCCCAATTCCTTTAATGTAAATTATAAGGTGTGAATTATGATATGGTACAAGAAATATATAGAGGCATTTGGGATCAAGTGGTGCATCCCCTAAGAGATCCCCAAGAGCATGTATGAGATGACAACCTTTATCATGATGCAACATTTCTACGTAGTTTGCCTGGTGTTGGTTGATTGTAATAATTCTAGCTAGTTAAAGCTGCCATATGGTTTTTTATCCAAGTAATTTATGGATGTACTTAGGAGGATCACCAATGAATAAAAATTATATGTTCAAGTGAGGAAATTAGCTATGGAAAGGAATAGGTTATGATGCTAGTTTGTGCACCTAGAAGGGAAGGCAACAAAGGATGAAGCGAATGATTTAAATCACACCAACATCCATCCTCTTTAATAAGTGACCATACTAGGCTACATCCATAGGATATACTATGAGATTAAGACCAAGAGGAAGCACCCTAAATCCAACACCAAGCAGACTGATGACCCTCCCATCAAGATCAATGATGAATGCATGTTAGTACCAACCAAAGAAAAGAAGTCTCCCAAGAAGAAGAAAGGGGACACACTAGAAGAAATAGAAGAGTGCATAAAGTTAAAAATTACCTTAGGTAATGAATCCTCCTTATCAACCCAAACTAATAATCATGTAAAGATTATGCTAAAAAATTCTCCTATCTTAAAGGAGAAGTAGAAAAGGTTGAAATTACCATCTACAATGCCCACTATCACCCTAACAAACATAGAGGTGAAAGAATAACTAGAGAAGAGGGAATAAGTGGGAAAGGGAATTTATATTGTGCCTAAGAAAGACTCCTCATCTATCAAGGAAAATTCCCCACCACCTGAAGTGAAGAGGCAAGGCAAGAAGAAGCTTGGAGGAAGCTTGTCCTTAGTGATGTAGATATCTAGAATGTGTAAGCATTACAGAAGAACAAAGATGAAATGAAAAGGGATGGAAAGATAAAGGAAGAGCCTAAAATGAAAAAAATACAAGAGGTTCACCAAGGTGAAACTATTTTTTTGCTTGGAGAAGTAGGACCATCAAGTGCACCCACAAAGAAAATTGTAACATAGACTCCACAAAATGAGGAGGAATTGAGGTGTAAATGGGAGAAGATGGGCTTAGATCAAGATCACATTAAAGTGGTAAGAGAGTTTCACTATAAGAGAGGCTATGAGGATTAAAAGCATGACCCAAGCTGAAATTAATAAATTGAAGGCTGAGGAGATAAGGGCTGAAGAGGACAAAACTTCGATAATCATCAAGATAAGGAAGGAAGAAATAAAGAAGGCCCAAAAAGAGAAGGATAGGAAGGACGAAGAAGAGAAGAGGGTTTCCACAGGCATGAAACCCATTAAATATAAAATAGTAGAGGTACCTAGTTCCCATATCAACCTAGTAGAAGAAGTTATATAATAGGCATGCCCTAGGACTAAAGGGGTAATTGTGGACAAATAAGGTGATGCTAGCACCTAAAAGGAACAAAAAGAAGAAATGGATGAAGTTGAAAATTTCAAAGAAGAAGAATACCTATAAGAAAGAGATGAATAATAAGTCATCAAGTAAGAGAGTAGAATAATTAAAGAGGCATAGGAGAAGGATTTGGCCATTTAGAAAGAGTAATTTGAGCCAACCTACCAAAAAAAGGCACATAAAGGATATACCAAAAATGAGGACTTATACATGTTAGAGTACATGCCCTTTAGAGATACAAAAACATTGACATGACATCAAGTGTCCTTTTCACTTGATTATTATATGGATGAACCTTATTTTGAGGTACCAACCAAAGTAATATAGAGCACTAAGAAGCCAAAAGAGGGGCATGACTACCAACTAGTCAACCCCTAGGACATGAACCTAGTAAGGTTGGCTAATGCCCTCCTTAATATGCCCTCTCAGGTACTAGGAAAGAATATCATTAACGATGTTTATGATACCAAATAGAAGGATATTACACCTAAGGTATAAAAAAACTCAATGCCATGAAGCTCAAGATCAAGCAGTTGGTCAAATGCATTAGGGAAGTACAACCATCCCTTTTGGATGGTATTGACACTTTTAATCTATCCAAACTTGATAAGTTGTACATGTTATTTAAATAAATACTCCCTTGAATGAATCTAGTGTAGGAGGAGAAATAATACCCTTGTGAAGTTATAAAGAAAGATCTCAACAAAAGCTTGATGAGGTAGAGGACCTCTTTGTAAGACTTGAGGAATGCATAAATGATGCTAATGTCATTTTTTTATAGCTTTTCCACCTAAGAATTAGTCATAAATGCACACCTATAATAGGAGAATGGGGAAAATGATGTTTTAATGAAATAAGCCATCATAATTAGCAAGACTAAGCTCATGCAAATAATGGCATAGGTCAGAACATTGAGCACCCTACTGAAGACCTAAGAGTAAGACCTGGAGGAACTTTTCCATTCCATCCAAACGAAGGTGAGTGAGTAGGGATACATCCTTAATGGTAGGGTTTTAAAGGATAAGGAAAGGTTGGAAGCCTTTAGAAAGGAACTAGAAAACACTAATTTTCTTGCACTCAAGGCTACCTCTACAGAGATCGATAGCACCATTGAAGAAGTTAAGCTCATTAGCTAGGACTTAGATGACTTCAAGGTGGAACTATAGTAGAGTGAACTGATATTTTACACAACTAAGGAACTAGAAGTATAGTTAAGGGTAGACTAATGTTGGGCCCAATTTCATGTTATGTAATGGATCTACACCAAATTAAGAAATACCTAGGCATGAGGAAACTATATGGATGGTTTTTCTTTTTATCTTCTAGTGGCACCAATTGGCTAGGGGATAAAAACTCCAAGCATCATCAGGAACTAGGCATATGGGATAGTGACCAAACATTAAAGATAAGTGGCTCCTTTTGATTCATGCAGCACTAAGAAGAGAGCACACAAGACAATGACTACACATTAAAGGCAAAGCATAGTGGAGGTAGATAGATGTATACCCCCAATACTAGCTTAGTATTTGGCATGCACCACTCCCTATAAACCTAGGATGATCTAAATCCTATAAAAGGAATCTGAGTCTAGCTGAATAAGAGGAAAATTGGAGAGTAGTGAAGCTCTAGTTAATTTTTTCTAGAAAATTGTTTAAGTTTAAAATTTAACTTAGGATGTACTTTGATGATCCCATTTATAACCAAGATCACCTATGATTTTGGGCCTTCGTATTTTATGTTGGGCACTTTCTCAATTTATATGGACTATGTATGCATTGTTATTTAACATTTTATTGAAGAGTTATTTACATGAATAGTTGATGTACTAAGGCTTTAAGTCTTTGAATGTTTATTTAATGCATATCATATTCTATCAAATGTGTGAATGAGCCCCATGAGCTTCCAACCTAGTTTATTCATGGCAGACCTATGGGTAACAATGAGTCCTATGCCATTATAAAAAATATGCTAAGTGTGGTAAAGACCATATGCTCTAAATGAAACATATTCCTAGGTGTAAGATAATTCTTAAGTCGCTTAACCTGACTCCTAATTGGCCCTCAAGTGTTTGAATGCCATCAATCCTATGAAACCCAAAACTTACACTTATGAATGCCTAACCATCATTGTACTAACCCAATCCCTTAAAGAATAGAGTTACACCATGGCACAACTAACCCAACACAGACCCCAATCCTTTCTTTGCTATGCTTTGGGTGAGAACATAAGGATTTCACCTTATGTATATTGATTTCATTTCCACCGAGTGTTAAATGTTGAGCACCATAGGAATAATCAAGGTTTACACCCCCTCGAACAAGCCTAGATCTAACCTAGATGTTTAGGTAGGCACGTGACTAGGCCTATGACCAAGAAGACCAAGATTTATATAACAAGGAAGTTATGTAGTATCTCCCCAAAACCCATATGTTTTAGGTGATCTAAAATTAACACTAAATCCTTTTCATATAGATGTTATTTTATGTAATTGGCTTTTCAAGGGGATGTCATTACATCTTTGTGAGTTCTTTAGGGAAGTTTTTACCTAGGGCTTCATCTCCTAGCATTGACTTTAACCCCTCTCAAAAAGGGGTATATACATTGGGATTTCCCCATAGGGATGGTGGTTTGAGTGGTTAAACCATCTCTTTTAGTGGTAAGATGGCATGGAATATATGATCAATTAATGCATCATACTACACTGAGTAATTAATATATATAGTGGTTGTGAAAAGGATAATACCTTTTCACAAGAAGTTGATTGACATGGATATAATTGACATGTTGCATACCTAATGTTAGCCACACTTGGGATCATCTAGATATTCATAAATTATAATTTTTAGAAAATCCCACTTTCCACAAAGTATTGTTGATGTAGGGTGCACCTGAAGGTCCATGTCATCATATTGTCTCTTGGGAGAAGAGGGGTGTAAAATACACTACCAATTAATGCAATTTTATTTTGGATGAATAATTAATTTCATCCCAAATTCATGTATAAAGATGGATTTCAAAAATATAAAATAAACTTGTCAATTTAGTGCTTAGGATGATTAATTAGTTGTATTTATATGTGTCTTTCCTTAGTCATTGATTTGAGTCAAAAATTACTTATAAACACACATCATAACAAAATGCATTGTCTACCATTTCTTTAACAAGGTGGCATTACGTTGGTCAAATATAAATAATATTTGTCTTATTCAAATTTTTCATCTCAAACATTATGTTTTTTTAATCTAATTATGCAATTATGTTGCCCATTTGACTTTAAACCACTTTCCAATGTTTTTATGTCCTTCATTGATAATTCAAACTTGGAATTACATCTTTTTAATTTCTACATTAACGTGTTAAATTGGGTTTAATTTCCCATTTGTACTTGACTTAAGTTAACTTGGGTTCAATTTTCCATTTGGATTGAAGGTCATTTATAGATTCATCATCATTTGATTATTTATGAACTTATGTCATCAAGTGTATCTCTCACACTCTAAGTTCTTGAAAACATTTTTATTTTACCTTATTATTACCATGTGGTTCTATTATGATTCCAATTTCATTCTATTTTTATACTTAGGAATTATTACATGTTTCCACATCTTGAGTTTCTTGGTTCACATTGTCACCTTCCTAATCTGAAGGGCTTTCTTCTAGTTTTCTAATAGCAACTCATCAAATTTGAACTAGATTATATGGTATTGATGTATCTATCAACCTATGTTTGGTGTACTAGTTTACACTTAAGTCTTTGAGTTATCATACCCTCTTCTAATACGTATGATTTTTATCTTACCCAAGGTTGAGTAATTTCGTGATCACATTCTTATCATTATGTGTGGTACTATACCACCCTCTTTTTATTATAGTCTCTTTAATATCTTATCACTTGTTTAGAAAAGATAAAAACACATACCTTATTTAAACATTTGAAAAACATTTCCAAATCTTTCCAAATGTATAAAAATAAAATTTTTATACATGAGTCAATAATACAATCATAGTAGGGTCCTTTACAGATCTAGCTATGAGGAGGAACACTTTTATGATGGTCAAGATAATTCCTTGGTCTTTAAGGACATTCCCATAATTGTAGGATATGAGGAAGATTATTTAAAATATCAACCCCAAGAAGACAAAAATGAAACCCTCATATGGTTGATTGAATCTAATGCTAGACTACCCTTATATTTTCCTATGAAGCAATTACACACCTTAGATAAGGAAAGAAAAAATGAGAACAATCCCTCATTCACACTAAAAAAAGAATCATACCTTCAAGCAAAGGCAAGTAAATACTTATAGAATCAAAAGCAACTGATAAAGATCTTGTCGACAAGATTAAGAAGATAATTTAGTGGTATGTAGACCAATTTATCATGAACTTGGTAGACTCTTTAGTTTCTATGTCAATCCACAATTATGCTTCCATAGAACAAGGAAATGTGGTTGAAACAATGTAAAATATAGTTGAGAACATAATAATAATGGATCAAAATGTCTCAATAAAAAAACCTAAAACCCAAGAGGCTCCACAACATGCTTCACTGGACACAAAGAAAACATTTTTCAATCATAAATAAAATATCATTACTTTGCACAACTAAAGACTAAAACATTCAATACACAATGAAGAAATTATACAAAACAATTTGGCTAGTTCATCTCAACCAATACATACTTTGGTGAATAGACCATAGACTCCTCAAAATCAATACAACACTATATAAATAACTTTAGGGTATGTTAATCAACCTATAAATCCATGGCTTACTTACTCAACTCAAGGAGTAAACCAAAACCAAGTCACAAATCATAGGGTGTACATCCTTACCAAATCCACACAATAACAGGGGTGTATACCACCCCAATAGAAAAAATAGGGGCACATACCACCCCAATAGTAACAACAAGGACACATACCACCCCAACATAATTATGTTCCACCCATGAATAAACAAATGTAAGAATGGAACTCTATAAAAGATATTGTGACATGATTGGAGACCGTTATGGATTAATACTTAGTAACATTATTATTGTGTATATTTACTGAGAGGTAAATATAAAATTGGTGAGTTAGTTTATATTATCATAAACTAATACTTATGGATATGTTTGTTATTATATTTTATTATACATATATTTTAAAAATAGTTTGTAATATATTACTGTTATACAGGTAGATTATTAGAGTGGGTTGAGAGTTTGTAAGGATTTGGGAATCCCTTATTATAAGAAAGAGTATCCTATATATTTTTATTGTGATCCTATATGAAATATATAAAGCAAAAGATTATTATTGTGCCTAAAAGTATTCTGTGTATTTGGGTTTGGATCTTTTAGTCCCCAATAAAGATGAATAATAGAGTTAAGAAGTATAAATTCAAAAAGATATTTAAATATCATTTTGATTTATATATTCTTTGAGTTGCTTTTTTATCTCATTTTAAGGCACCCAATTTTGAAAAATACAAAGGAAAGGGTGACCCTTGTAAACACATTTAGGCATTATTTGTGTTATTCCAAGAGGTTGCTTACAGTAGTGAGTATTTTTTTTATTGTTCCTAGAAAGTTTAGTGGGAGAAATGTTAGATTGGATACTTAAGTTACCCAAGGGATCAGTTATAAATTACAATAAGTTATCTATAAATTTTTTCAACCATTTCTCCTACAACATTGAGCATGAATTAATCATTTTTTACTTGTGAAAAGCCAAATAGTGTGATGGAGAGAGATTTGATGCATATCTTCAAGTATAGATAGCATTAGTGGGTCACGTTTAACATAATTTTCTAGACAAAAATTTGGCAAACATATTTTCATAAAATTTACACCCTAAGGTCTCACACAATATATGGCTTACTTGTGATAACTAATTTAAATAAATCATATACAAAGGTATGTAGATTGAGAAGGCTCTTATTTCCAAGGGCCTTGTCAATATTTTTTTTTAGGATCAAACATCAAGTCAAACCAAATCACTGGTTCAAATGGTTATGCAAGATAAACCTAAGTGTTTAAAAAAGAACAAGAATGTGGTAGGGAATGGTGTGACTGAAACAAGACATGTACAAATGGTAAATGCCCTATTGGCCCAAAACATACAATTAGCTCCACCTAATCCACTAGCCAATTTTCAAAGATAACCTCAACATAGGACATTTCACAATTAATTTAAAATCTTCAACAAACTAGTTGAACATGTTGAGATAGTGTTCCAAAACCTCATTAAAAAAAACCTAATTATATGTTTGGTACTAAGTCCATTTCATCAAGATCAACCAAATCTAGATTGGTACAAGGAGAATGAATGGTGAAACTTCCATCATAATATTGGTCACAGTTATTATCAATGTATCTAATTGAGGCACCTCATTAAAGATCTAATTGAGAGTAGTGAAGCTGACATCAAATTAACCCCACAAGGTACTAATCAAGATATGGTAATCTAACAAGATCTATTTCATTTACATAATCAATAAACACCAAGGAATAATCAATAGAACCAAGGATAGAATCAATGGTAGAATTAGAAATAACATTAGTGTCAAAATTGTAATCAATATGATCATAATTAGGATAATAATACCCATGATAAAAACTTAGGTTACAAAAACATGTCTTAAAACTATAATAACACCATGGGGCACATCTATGCAACCCACATGTCCACTATTATTGTCAAATATCATGAACCATCTCATGTTCCTCATAGTATGGGACCCATTATTATAGGGTAAACACCCTCTCCCTCTAGTAATGTCATGTTGAGTTTCCACACATTAGTTATGACCCCATTTGCATTGGTTACTATTTTTGGACAACATATTCCTTATAATTACAATGGCTCCTCATTGACTCAAAATTTATCTAATGCAACTTGACACCCATAAATCATCCTCCAAGGCCATTTACCTTTATCTTCTAATTATAATGGCTCCTTTCCACCTCTAGGTTATAAAGTAAATAGATGTGCATGAGTTACTTTGTAGGGCCCTTTTCCCTCTTCTTCCATTAAACCCAATGTGAACATTGTGCCTTCAGATTTGAAGCCTAATATTATGGTAGCTAAGGCCAATTCATCTCAACCCAATGTTGAAAATGTTATAGTCTATTAGACCAATCGAGCAAAACTCCTATGTAAATTTCCATTTTGGATCTCTTATGTACATCATATAAATTCTATATAACTATTTTGAATAGACTTTTACAAGAATCAACTATTCCAAAAGATATAAATCTTGAATAGTTCCAAACACTATTTGGACACTTGTATTCATTTTGACAACTTAAATTTGATCAAAAAAACATGTCCACCTTGAGTCCAAACCATAATAACCCATTGTATATTGAGGTAGTCATTCAAAACCATAAGAACAAGTAGGTTTTTATAGACAATGGCTTGTGGCTAAACGTAATCTCCCTCAATCTTGTTCAAAGATTGGGCTACACTATGAAGGACATTCATATAGAGATGATTACCATAAAGGCTTACAATAATTTTGAGATGGAATATTTTGGTACCATTTATTTGTCGATCATTATTGGGTTTATTTCCAACCACACTTTATTACATATTATGGACATTGAGCTACCTTATAATATACTTCTTGGTTATCTTTGGATCCATGAAGTATAAATTTCTCCATCCACCTTGAATTAGTTCCTTAAGTTTCCCCATGATGGGATCAAGGTTACTATTCCTTTTGATCAACAACCTTATCAGTATTGCAAATACCTTGAGGCTGAGTTTCATAATTATAACTATTATCCAAGTTCTAAATTCATTGTGAAGAATAAAGTAATAGTTTCACATCTATCTCCATCCAATTATATCAACCCATGTGACCTTTATTCCACTTCATCTAATCCATTTTTTGGAGCTCTTAAAAAATAGGTTATGATTGAAGATGTGGTAATTTCAACATATAATCTTAAGGATGCTTTCCATGCTATAAAGTTGTTGAAGCCTCTTTAAAAATTTGGTAATACAAAACCTTTCAAGAAATTAAATATACCCAACTTGATTTTAAAATATATTAAACATCAATGGAAACACCTATGGTATTTATACTTGCTACCTTGCCCCAAAAGTAGGATCAATATGCTTTTACCAAAGGATACTAGTTATTTTATTATGGGATTATTAATTAATTTTAGAATCCAAAATATCCTATCCTCAATCATATTATGGATCATCTTGACTATACAAGAAGTGGCCTTGACCCATAAGCAAAAGGAATCTTGGAACCTTTATCAACTGGAGTACCTAATTTAAGTCATGGTCTTGAATTATACTACATATGAATGACCTTATGAATTTTGATAGTGATTCTTCTAAATCAACTAGTGATGAGACTCTTGAAAATGACATAACATCCCATTATAGCATTTTTGATGAGCTTTCTAACTTGGATTCATTTGACCAAAACACTATTATGACCATAAAAACCCATTATCCTATTGGAGGTTCCCTTACTGAAGCAAGAACCCATTTCACTATTGAAACTTCCCTTACTCAAGTAGAACCTCATTATTCCCTATTCCTTTTCTATTTTTAAATCATTGATTAGGACCAAAAAAATTTGGTCATATGCCTTGATGAGTTTCAGAACGAGGAATCAATCACATAATACATGGGCCTATGAGATGGATTGCCAACTGGAAATCACAAATAAGAATTTGATTTTTCATTGGATCCTTTTACCTAATTTTGAGAGTAGAAAAAATTTATTGGTCATAATAAAGATAAAACATCGATATCTTTGGGTGAAAATATCTTTAAGGAACTCATTGACCAATGAAAAAGTAAAGAAATACACAATCCCTCAAGTGAAAACCTATAATAGGCACTCTTTCATGGGAAATTGTATTCATCCCCTAAGGATTCAAAATGTCCTTCAAGTCTGAGATCTATAGCTAGTACAAGAATCTCTTCTGAACAATAACAAATGTTTGAGCATCTCACTCTTGAGTTTTTAGAATTTTTTATACTTGGTCATTACCTAAGATGGTAGATTCTAATTCATCACATTATCCATAGCTTTGGGATGAAAAATAAGAAGACATATCAAAAGAATAAGATCATGTTCACACCTTGCCTATAATTATTTAAGATAGATCCACACTTCTTGTAGAAAACATAGATGAAGTGAACTTGGGAATATATGATGATCCCAAAATTGTTTATCTTGGATCTTCCCTTACTAAACAAGAATGTGAGCACATTATATCCATTTTGATGGATTTCATTAATAGTTTTTCATGGGCATATTTAGACATGCCAGGATTAGACCCACACTTAGTATGACATTAACTTTTTGTTCATCTAGATGTCAAACCAGTTAAGCAAAAATTGCAAAATATGCATCCATGCATCACCCTTTTGGTAAAAGCCGAATTGGATAAGTTATTATGAGAAGGCTTCATCAGACTATTGGACTATTTTAAATGGATATCAAACATAATTCTAATCATTAAGAAGTCATAGGTCACATGTATTTACACAAATTATACACACACACACACACATATATATATATACATATATACACACATATATATACAGATATATAGGTATATGTATATATATGTATATGTATATATATGTATGTATGTACACACACACACACACACACACACACACACACACACACACACACATATAATTTGTGTAAATACATATGTATGTGTGTGTGTGTATGTACACACACACACACATATCAATAAAACATGCCCTAAAGATGATTTTTCTTTGCCCAATATTGACATGATTATCAATTATACTATTGGTTATGAGATGCTATCCCTTATGGATGGATTTTATAGATATAATCAAATCAAAATAGCCTAATAAAATCAACATAAGACTACATTCATCACTCCACAGGGAAAATTATGTTACCAAGTCATGATATTTGGCTTGAAGAACACTAGAGCCACATATCAGTGTGCCATGACTATCATCTTCCATGCCATGATGCATGATATTTTTGAAAACTATGTTGATGACATACTAGTAAAATAAAAAACATGTGTTGGACATCCTAACATTCTATAAAGAATCTTTGAGAGGCTTCATGAATATAAAGTCTGTTTGAATCCTAAGAAGTGTTCCTTTGGAGTCACTTCAAGGAAATTTTTAAGATTAATTATACCACAAATAAGAATTTAACCTTGCTAAGGTTAAGGATATTGTTGAAATGCCTCCACCTTTAAATCTTAAACAACTTCAAAGATTGCAAGGAAATATTTAGTCTATCTACATGTTAATTTATCAATTGGTAGATAAGTGCCACCTATTCACCCATATCTTAAAGAAAGGGATCACATTTCAATGGGATGAAGACTATTAATTATCTTTTCAAATCTCAAGACATATTTGGCCAACCTACCAGTTTTGAGACCACCAACACCTAGACAACTACTACTTCTTTACATATCAACAACTAAGAATACATTAGGAATACTATTAGCCTAACATGATGATCAAGGTAAAGAAATTATAGTCTATTTTTTAAGTCACATGTTGGTGTATTATGAACATAATTATACACCTATTCAGAAGGCATGTTTAAATATGGTGTTCTCTTATCCAAAGTTATGAAATTATATGCTAATAATAAAACAAATATCATCATTAAGGTGGATCCTCTCAAGTTTTTATTATCCAAGGTCATTCTCATAGGATGCATGACTAAATGGGTCATGCTCCTAAGTGAATTTGATGTTGAGTATCAGAATAAAAAATCTATTGAGGGGTAGGTTATTACTGATGAACTTGTAGTGGCCCATATTATAGATACTCAACCACTCAAATTTGACTTTTTAGACAATTCTATCATGATAGTGGAAGAAGTGTAGTGTGAACCTAAATAATTGAAATTATATTTTGATGGTTCCTTAACTTCTTGTTAATTTGGAGATGGCATATTTTTTATTACACCACAAGGGGATCTATTTCCCAAATCATTTCACATTAATTTTCATTGTACAAACAATATGGCTAAGTATGAGGCATTGATTTTAGGATTGTCTCTTATAGTACAGTGGGATATTCAACTCTTAATAGTCTATGGTGATTCCTAGTTGATCATCAATCAAATCACTAATTAGTATCAAACTATAAATGACAATATTGTACCCTATAATTACCAAGGAGAATCAATAGTTTGAACAAGTACTAAGGGCTAGCAATAGATCTAATGATTCAATGGAAACAATCAAGTCTATGATATAGATTGATGGTAGAGCTAAAGAGTATCAGTTTCTAATTGAAAATATTATTCAACCTACACATATTATGCCATATTTAAAAATGTTATTAACCATTGTTGGTACCAATCCCCCATGTAAACTACCTTGGTATCAAAACTATTATAATTATTTCCATGATCATATTTTTCCACCTAACTTATCCAATAACCGATAGAAACTACTCCTTCATCATCTAGCCTATTATACCCTAATGGTAAGCATGCTTTATCACAAAGACTATGATGGAATTTATTTACCAAATTTTGGCTCTTCAAGCCAAAATTGGTCACTCCCTATTTGAAAAACCTATCCACCTAAGCCTATATTTTTGGTCAAGTTTAGTATTCAAAAAGTGTTCTATATAAGCCACAACAAATTTATAAGTTTAATTATTTTAGAAGGTTTGTTTTGGTCTTTGCTAAGTGTTCATTCTTTTGGAGGTTTTATCTTTGGGTTTTTTATCATCAAGTTTTTTGTCTTCATGTCTTTTTTGTTTAAGTGATGAATTCTTTCAGAAAATTTATCTGAAACACATTCTTTCTAAAGATGAAGTCTAATTCCTTTGGGAAAATGATCCATACAACTTTTTCGAAGGACATTTGCAACTTTTGTGAAGGAAATTTGTACCTTTTTTAAAGGACCTTTTTAGGTTAAAAGGGCATTTCAACTTTCTCAAAGTGACCATTTCAAAAATATGAAGGGTATTTTTCCTTTCGAAAGGTCTTTTCTAAAGTCGAGGGAAACTTTTAATTTTTCTGAAAAGTATTTTGAAAATTATTTGAAAGGACACTTTAGCTTTCCTGAATGGTATTCTTTTCCTTTAGAAAATTCAATTTCAAAAATATTGAAGGACCATTTCATAACTTTTTGAAAGTCCTTTTCAAAAAATATAAAGGAAGGAATTATTTCAGAAATTTTATCCAAAACAAATTTTTTGGAAGTCCATAACCATATTTTTGATGGGTAATTCAATCTTTTGAAAGGGTCATTCCAAAGGCTAAAAGGACACATGAAAATTTCCCAAAGGATCATCTTCAACCTTTCGAAGGGACATTTCCAAGCATTGAAGGGTCATTTAAAAACTACAGAAAGGGTCATTCCAAAGTCAAAGGAAAAGAATCAAAACAAAAATCCCAAATGAATTCCTTCAAGAAAAGTGACCATGGGAAAATTTAATAATTAATAAAGGAGTGACATTCCACAAAACATCAATTTGAGACTGAAGAAACTAGTCATTGGAGTTTAAAAAAGAAGGCTTAGTGAAAAATTGAAAAAAATCTTAGAAGTGATAAATGGTAGGATCTTGAGTATCTAATCCACAAAAAGGAAAAATAGGTAGGTAGATGGTACAAGTTGTTACACCATTACACAATTTGATGATTCAATAAAGAGTATCTAGCATCAAAATGAATTTTCAATAGATGGACCCATTTATAGCAAAACATAGTTTGGAATATCTTGATTTCATTGGTGTAATCATAAGGAGAGCATCTTACAGAATATAACATAACTATTTCTATTCTCAAGTGGGCATATGTCCAAGTTATCTTCTAACTCCCTTACTTGATTCCTTTATAAAAATCTATATATATGCATTATTTCAACTCTTTTAGGGAGCTTGCACTAGTTATTGGGAAAAATTTGGCTAAATTTGTACTTGAAAACTCTTGAATAAATAATACAAGTTATTTTCACCACTCACATGTTATACTACTCAGTATTGGTTTAAATCATGTTGTTCTATTTAGAGAGAGATCATCTTTCCTAACATGTTATCCTTTATTTCCTACCAAATGTGTAGAAAGAATGTTGTTTTAGGTTTGTGTTAGTGTTCTTTCTAAGTGTATAGACATTTTAGAAGTGTTATATGATTGTATTCCATTTGAAATCATCCATTGCTCTCCTAAATGTTGAATGCCTTCTTCAACCTAACAATACAAAATACTAATGTGACAATCATAAGGAGTTATGACTTTTATGTGAGAAAAATTTGTTGATCTTTAAGTAGTGATTTTAGTCAATTGAGAGGACATATTACATTGGTGCATCACCACTTGTTTTCTTACTTGTTTTCTTTCTCATTTTTCATAAATAATTGATAGATTAGAAAGAGTTTTAAAGGTGCATCAAGGGGAGAAATACCCTAATCTAGAGATTCATCTCAAAAAAAAATTACCCATAGTAAGAGAGATGATTCCATTTTACCCCTTGGATGAGGAGAACTGAGTATCTACTCAAGGGTGTATATCCAAGCATCAATAGTTTTTGGCATGCTGGGTGGGACCTCTCAATCCTAGAAGATTGGTAATAGTCTTGGCATTGTTGAATTTGAAATAAAAATCCATATTCAGTACCTGGTGACTCCATTAAATAATTCAATTCTTTATTTTATGATCAATTCCTATTTTCCATGTCAAAGGTGAGCATTAGGTTTGTTGCTAAAGGTGTACCCTTCAAGTTTGTGGAATTACATCCATATTCCACCAAATGATTTAAAGTTGTCAACACTCATCATTACAAAAGAGGTTTTATGTTCAAATATTCCAATTTTGTATTACATTCCATTCCTAACATCCATAGTAACCATTCCAAAATGGCTAGAAGACAAATTTTTATGCCTTTCATTGGGGTATCTCCTTTTCATCTTGCCTTATATGATCAAATTCTAAGAGGTTCCCTAAAAAGTGTTCCATCTTTTTGTGGGTATGGTACTATTACATCCACTAAGCATATTCAAAATATATAATTTTTTTGTAATATCCATAATATCACCCAATAAAATGTATCTATTAGGTTTTTGGCCTTGTATTTCAAAGGAAAAGTTTTGGATTGGTATGGGACCCTACCTGTAAATTTTATTGGCTTATGGGAGGAGTTAGGGACCCTATTGATTGATAGGTTTGGGGAAAAGATTGATCATTTATCTCTAGATGATTAATTGACCACATTAAAGAGGGCATGACATTAATTCATGCAATATTTTAATACTAGGTTCCATAAAACCTGGGATAGAATTCTAATTATTGTGAGGCCAACCATAAATTATGCATTTTTGTACTAGTTGAAAGCATTGAATAGTGACATTTCCATGATGATTCAATATATGGGTGTAAACACATTTATTCATACCTATGAAATAACCATAAATTATAATAATTGTCTTGTCTAAGCAAGACAGATAGCTCATAGACCTCCAATGCCACTATTCCCTGATTTACATTCTCCTAGTCAAAGTGCATTGCCCACTTGAGCTCCTTTACCTAGTCAATAAAAATATGCCATTACCCCTAAAATTTAAATACATAAATTTAAAATCCTACTTCAAAGTGTTACAAATTATTTGGTTGCTCTCAAAAGGAAATAATCACAAGGGTACAAACCATATCAATCCTACAATTAGATTGGACAAATAAATAGACCTCCTTTTCAAGGTAATGCACAAGGACAAGGCCAAATCACCCATGTCAAGCTTTATAAAATATATAATCATAATTTTCCTTCATTTTCTAAATCCCTTGTCTCACTCAAAAAAATTTGGTCTAAGAACAACCCAACTATCCATCTCTTGAACATGGTTCAAAACAATTTGTTTATGCCAATGAGATGCAAAATCAAGGCATGACTACACAAGGTGATTAAACATATCAATTTTCAAATTTTGAGATGAAAACACAATTTTATATGGAGAATATATAGTTTAATTTTTATTTAAATCTCATAATTCATTTGGAGGGTAAATTTTGTGCCATTAATTATGTGGGGAATACAAGCAATCAGAATACTAATGTTGCCTCTAATACTAGGTCTAAAAGGAGGGCTTTTAAGGAAACTAAAGGAACTAATAAAGGAATTATTTTGAATCTTTAATCAGATAAAATTTTAGGTGGGCCTAATTCATATCCTAAAACATAAGAAAATTAGAGGATTCCAAGCTTTAGGCTAGCCACTATAACTCTACCTCCACAAGCTACATCACAAGGTGCAAATGTTCATAAGAAGAACCCAAAGGTATGTAATCCTTCCATTAATGTTGTGGAAAAACTTAAGAAGATTCATATGAAAATATAATTATGGGATTATCTATCATTACCAGGGTAGAAATATATACTCCAAAAGGAATTGCATGGATTGGGTAAACAAGCTTGCCCATCTAGAAGTGACAATGTGGTTTTGGTCAATAGAACTCAATCTATAGATGGTCAGGTGAATAAAGATGAGAAGAGTCATCCTTTATACCTATATATAATTATTGGTGATTTTTTGTTTCATAATTTCATCATATATAGTGGATCAAACACATCAGTTATGCCTAAATGCATTGTAGATAAGTTAGGCATCAAATATGAGCCAATGACTAAAGGAATTTTGCAATTGGATGGATCACCAACCAAGATTTTGGGGGTTTTGAAAGTTTTTAAAATGATAATTCATGATTTTAATACCTTTTAAATTCCTCATGATGTGGTGGTATCATATTTACCTCCCTATTTTTCTCTTTTCTTGTCAAGAGACTTTACATCCAAGATAGGTGGATATCTGGCACCTAATTGGTCCTACATGGTGTTTAGAAAAAAATATGGTAATAAAGTGAAAATTAAATAATAACCTATCCATAGATATCAATTAGAACCATACTCACCTAAGGTATCAAATGTTAACTATGCTATCATTGATGATAGGATTTTTACATTGACCAATCCCCATCATCTTCCCTTGAAGGAGTGTCTGATTTGTTCCTAGATGAGTGGGGAGATAAAAAATATGAGCATGATCCTTACAAGTTTATTGAATAATATAGTATTGGAGTAAATTAGATGCATGATAAATACTCTTTCATTCCCAATTTTATGAAGTCAAATGAAGATGTGAATATCTTGTGACAACCTTTCTTTGAAGGGTCTAGAAGCAAGATTGGGGTTGGTGGTGGAGCGATGTTGGTTTCACCTTCAAAAGAAAGGTATTTTTCAAATTTAATATTTTAGTTATATTGTAATTTTAATTTAGTATAATATGAGGCCCTCATTCATGGCCTTGAGTGGTCAAGAAAAAGAGGTGTCAAAGAATTGCAAGTATTTAGTGATAGCGAGCTCATTGTCAATCAAGTTAGAGGGCAAAATTTGACCATGAACTCCTTGATCAAGTCTTAAAAACATATAATTTGGGAGATTTTATAGTAATTTATGGTAGTATAAATCACTTATATCTTAAGGGAAAAAATAAGCATTCTAATAGATTGGCATCTATTGGTGCTCAATTTGATGTTCCAAAAGACATAAGAGAAGACAAGAATCAAACTCATATAAAGGTGATTGTGAGATCTTCTATACCAGATTATGTCACAAATTGGTAGTTATTTTAAAGTGATGAATAGATATACCTCTTATTACAAGAAGATGCTGATTTCTCTACAAAAAATTAGTCTAAGGTTCAACAATAATATGAAGGGTAGATTGTCCAACTAAAGTATAATAAAATTCCCAAAGGCCTAATGACTCTTGAAAGCATATTAAATTAAGATGAACAACCCAAGAAGGATAAGGTAATCATGTTAACAAATAAATATAACTATTAAAGGGTATAGATATTCAAATATAAATTACTTGCACTTGGAAAGGTATGCACTAGTCAAGAGAAGCATGATTTCATTGAACTATGTAAAGAGTTTAGTGATATTTTTGCATGGGAATATAGTGATTTGAAGGGATTTGATCCAAGCTTAGCTCAACACACCATAGATATAGATAAAAATTACAAATTCATGAAGCAAATACAAAGTCCAATCAATCCCAAGATTGAACCACTAATGAAGAAAGAACTCACTAAGTTGATTGAGTCTAGAATCATTTTTTCTATTAGGCATTCTTCTTGACTAGCCAACTTAGTCCCTATTAGAAATAAGAATGGGGATATCAGGTTGTGTTTGGAATTTATGGAATTGAATAGGGTGTATTAGAGATATCATTATCCCCTCCCTTCTATGGATCAATTTTTTGTAAGTGGTGGTAGGCAGTGAGAGGTTTTTTCTCCTATATGGTTATTATGGGTACAATCAGATTTTGGTGAAAGAAAGTGACCAATACAAGATAGAATTCAATACAAAATGGGGTATATATGCCTATACGAATATTCCTTTTGTATTTTCAAATTCTAGAGCTACTTTTCAATGTGTAATGGATATGACTTTCCAAGGACTAATGAATGACATTGTATTGGTTTATCTGGATGATGTGATAGTATTTTCCAAAGATGAAAATGATCATCTAAATCACCTAAGGTATATTTTTGAGAGATGTAGAGAGGTTGGGATATCTATAAACCCAAATAAGTGTGTTTTTTCTATTCATGAAGGCAAACTCTTAGGCCACATTATTTCTAAGAAAGGTATATCTATTGATCATGAGAGAGTAGATGCTATTTTAGAATTGTCTTTGCCTAAGCATAAGAAAGGTTTGTAAAGTTTCTTTGGAAAGATAAATTTCATACGAAGATTCATTTATGATTTTTCTAACCTAGTCAAGCCTTTAACCTCCATGTTAAGGAAAGATGAGATATTTACTTAGATAGGAAGGAGGAAAGAAAGTTTTGAAGGGATCAAGCAAGCCATTGCCCATGATCCTACCCTTGCAAGTCTTGACATGTACAATGACTTCAAACTATATAATTTTGGGAATGAAGAGGTAATCTTTGCCATGATTACTCAAGCTAATGATGAAAATTCAGAATAACCTAGTGCCTTTTTTAGTCAAGGTTTGGAAGGCTATGGGATATGATACACATATGTTGAGAAATAAGTGCTTTTAGTTATAAGAAGATTGAAGAAGTTTAGGCATATGTTGTCTAACAACAAGATTCACATATTTTTACCTCATCCTAGTGTAAAATACTTTCTATTGAATAGATATTTGAATGAAAAAAGGGTATATTGGATCACCAAAGTGATGGAATATGATGTGGAGATCAAAACAACCAAGTTAGTGAAAGGAAAAGGACTATGTGAGCATCTTGTTTAAAACCTAAAAGAGAGAAAAAAAAAGGCTATTTTGGCACTCCATGATGATCCTATATCTGCTATACCTTTATCCATGAGGATTTAGACACAAGACATGATCCATTTCATTCAAATTGGTGAGTGTCCACAAGGTCTTGATAGGGCCAAAAGAAGGTACTTTAGGATGCAATCCATTCCTTATGTACTTTTTAATGGAGTGTTATTTAGAAAGGAACTTTTAGGTGTGGTTTTGAGATGTATTGATTTGGACTAGATTGAAAAAGTGTTATATGAGTTCTATGATGGACTAGATGGTGGTCACTTTGCTCATAGAACCATAGCTACTAAGATAATGAGTGCTAGATAATTTTGGCCTAGCTTATATAAGGACACTCAAGATTGGGTAAGGAAATGATAAAAGTGTGCTCTCTTTGATGGGAAATAAAAGATAGTTACCTTGCCTCTTCATCCAATTTAGGTTGAGTAACCCTTCATGCAATGGGGTTTGGATTTAATAGGCCTAATCAATCCTCCTTCTAGTTTTGGCTGCAAATGGGTGTTGACTACCATTGATTACGTTACAAGATGGGTGGAGGTAGTAGCTCTTAAAGAGGTGATTGAGAATTTAGTTCTAGACTTATATTATAGTATACTTACCACATTTAGAGCTCCTTTAACAATCATCTCAGATAATGTATTAGCCTTTATAAGGATAAGAACAAGTGAATGGGCTTTAAAGCATGGTATCTATCTCACCACCTCCTCCAACTACTATCACAAGGGAAATAGACTAGTTGAGTCCACAAATGAGAATTTAATTAGGATCATAAAGAGGACTATGGAGGAGAATCAAAGGACTTGGCACACCAAATTGAAGATAGCCCTTTGGGATGATAAGATCACCCCAAAGAGAGAAATTAGGAACTCACCATACACACTTGTGTATGGAAGGGAAGCTAGACTTCTTATGTCACTTGAGTTACTAGCTTTAGATCTTACCTATGAGCTATAATTGATGGATAATGACAACATGGAGGTTAGATTATGTGAGTTGATGGAGTTTGAGGAGACAAAAGATCAAGCTATGCACACCATAACTACTCAACAACAACTAACAAATAAGTATTTTGATAAGAAGTCCATGTCAAAGAGTTTTAAAGGAGACATTGTCCTAAAATGGGATGAATATAGGTTAAAATTTGGAAGGCACACAAAGTTTGATTCTTTGTGAAGTGGCCCATATGTGATCACATAATGCAAACAACACAATTCTTTCCAACTCTCAAAGTAGGGTGGAGAGGAGCTGCATATCCTGATCAATGAGATATATCTAAAGCATTATTATTGATGTCTTCCTTTTCCTTTGTATATAGTTTCATATTTTTCCTATGTTCTCTAAGTGCTTATGCACATGTGTGAGTTTTTCCTTATCTTTTTTGTTTTTTCTTGGTCTTTCTATTGTTTTGTTTCCTTATCCTTTATTTTGGCATAGTTTTTGTTAGTCATCTTCAAGAATGCATTGACTCTATTGGATCTAAGTTAAATAAGGCTACTATTTTGGTCAGTATAGTAGGCACACTTTCTTGAGAGTCACCAATTTGTTCACCAAATTTTGGCTGTTTAGGCCAAAATTGGTCACTCCCTATCTGAAAAATTTAGCCACATAGGTCTATATTTTTGGTCAAGTCCATTATGAAAAAAGTGTTCTATATAAGCCATAACAAATTTATTAGTCTAATTTTTTTGAAAGGTTTGTTTTGGTTTTTGATAAGTGTTCATTCTTTTGTAGGTTTTGTCTTTAGTTTTTTTTTCCTCAAGTTTTCTATCTTCAGGTCTTTTTTGTTTAAGTTATGAATTCTTTTAGAAAATTTATTTGAAACACATTTTTTTCAAAGATGAAGTCTAATTCCTTTAGGAAAATTGTCCATGCAACTTTTCCAAAGGATATTTGTAACTTTTCTAAAGGACATTTGTAACTTTTCTAAAGGACCTTTTTAGGATAAAAGGGCATTTCAACTTTCTTGAAGGGACTATTTAAAAAATCCAAAGGGTATTTTTCCTTTTGGAAGGTCTTTTCCAAAGCTGAGGGACACTTTCAATTTTTACGGAAGGTACTTTGCAAATTCTTTGAAAGGGCACTTCAACTTTCTTGAAGGGTATTATTTTCATTCAAAAAAGTCAATTTCAAAAATCATGAAGGACCATTTTAGAAGTTTCAAAATTACTTTTCAAAAAATTTGAAGGAAGGAATTATTTTAGACATTTTTTCCAAAACAAATTTTTAAAAAGTCCATAACAATTTTTTTGAAGGGTAATTCAAAAGTAAAGGGCACCTTCAATATTTTGAAAGGGTCATTCCAAAAGATGAGAGGACACTTAGAATTTTTTTTAAGGATCATATTAAACCTTTCAAAGGCACATTTCCAAGCACTGGATGGTCATTTACAAACTGCTAAAGGGTCATTCCAAAGCCAAAGGAAAAGAACCAAAACAAAAAGCCCAAATGAATTCCTTTGGGAAAAGTGACTATGGAAAAATATACAAATGAATAAATAAGGAGTGACATCCCAAAAAACATCAATTTAAAACTATATAAATTAGCCATTGGAGTTTAAAAAGGAAGGCACCGTGAAAACTTGAAAACAAACATGGAAGTGGTAAATGGCAAGATCTTGAGCATCTGATGCACAAAAATAAAAAATAGGTAGGTCGATGGTTAAAGTTGTTTCACCATTACATATCTCAATGAGCTAGTAAATTTTAACTAACATCAAAATGAATTTCCAATAGATGGACCCATTTATAGCAAAATACAATTCAGAATATCTTAATTCTATTGGTGTAACCATAAGGAGAACATCTATAGAATGTGCCATAACTATTTCCATTCTCAATTGGACACATGTCTAAGTGATATTCTAACTCCATCACTTGATTCCTTTCTCAAAATTTATATATATGCATTCTTTCAACTCTTCTAGGGAGCCTCCACTGTTTATTGGAAAAAATCTGGCCATTTTTATACTTGAAAACTCTTGAAAAAATAATACAAGTTATTTTTACCACTCACATGCTATACCATTGAGTATTCATTTAAATCATGTCATTATATTTAGAGAGATATCATCTTTCCTAACATGTTATCCTCGATTGCCTACCAAATGTGTAGAGAGAGTGTTGTTTTAGGTCTATGTTAGCATTATTTCTAAGTGTATAGACATTTTAGAAGTGGTATATGACTGTATTCCTTTTGAAATCATCCATTTCTCTCCTGAATGTCTAATGACTTCATGAACCTAACAATGTGAAACACTAATGTGATAATACACAAGGAGTTGTGAGTTTTGTGTGAGAAAAACTTGTTGGTCTTTAAGTAGTGATTTCAATCAATTGGGAAGACATATTACATTGGTACATCACCACTTGTTTTCTTAGTTGATTTATTTCTCTTTTTTAATAAACAATTGATAGATTAGAAATAAATTTAAAGGTGCATCAAGGGGAGATAACCCCTAATATATAGATTCATCTCAATGAAATTTTTACTCACAATAAGAGAGATGATTCCATTTTACTGCTTAGATGAGGATAACTAAGAATCTCCTCAAGGTTGAAAATCCAAGCATCAATGGGAATGCTACTTCATTTTTTATCTTCTAGATAATCCAAGCTAGCAATGAAGGAGGTTCATGAAGGAATGTCTAGGGTCCACACAAATGATGTAGTGTTAGCCAAAAATCTCCTTAAAATAGGCTATTATTGGCTATAAATGGAGATAGATGCATCAAATAATATGAGGAGGTATGTTCCTTGTTAGCAACATGGAAATTTAATACAAGCACCTTCCTTACCTTTATAGCCGATCATGAAACCATGTTTTTTTTTTTACTTAGGGCCTCGATCTCATCGATAAAATAAACCCAACATATTTAGATGGCCATAAGCACATTTTAATTACTACTAATTATTTTACTAAATGTATTGAGGCCATTCATCTCACTTATGTCACTGGGAAGTAGATAGCCAAATTCATTCATTACCATATAATCTATCGATATGACATCCCATATTGTATTATATTAGATAATGGTATATATTTTATAAATAGAGATGTAAAATATCTTTTTACAAAATTAAAAATCAAGCACAATAAATCCATGCCATATAACTTGTAAGTCAATGGATAGGTTGAGGCATCAAAGAGGACCATTATATCCATTTTAAAGAATATTGTCAATGATGTTGGTTGTAATTCACACTTAAAAATATTTCCTACCCTTTGAGGTTATTGAACCAGTCATCTAACACCCATATGAGCCACTCCATACTCCCTTTTTTATGGAATGGAAGATATTATCTTGATTGAGATTGAGCCACCTTCATTGCAGTTTTCTTTGGAACATATTGAAGATGATGAAGAATACAAAGTCTCAAGGCTATAATAACTAAAAGTTCTTGATGATAAGCATTTGGATAACCTAGAAAACATATAGGCCTATCAGGATAGATTTCAAATTAGTTACAATAAGCACAATCTCCGTTGAGATTTTGTGATTGGTGATTTGGTCTTGAAAGAGAACCAAAATAACACAAATTTTGAATGCAAGAAAAAATTTAAGTTCTAAACTAATTAGTTGGGACCATAGGTTATCATGACTATGGATTAGGGGCATATCAACTGGCTACTCCAAATGGTGAAGAACTTCTAGATCCCATGAACATTATGCACCTTAAGAGGTTTTATGCTTGATAGCTTCAAACCATTATCTACAAGACCCCTTACTTGGAGGAAACTTGTGTTGAAGTATTTTATCCTACCCATATATCCTAGACCATCTTATTTTGGACCATAATCTTTTAACCTACCTTATACTATTATTTTGAGAACCATATTACTTTCATGACTCTAGACAGTTAAATATTTTGGACCATTGGCACTCTAAACACATTTTATACTACCTTGGACCATCCTCTTTTATACCATATTCATTTTTTACCATCCTCGCATGGACCCCATTCATTTTGGACTATTCTCTTTGAGAACCACATTATTTTTATGTCTTTGGATATTGTAACATAAACACTTTTATGCTTTGACTAGTTATGATCTAGATTATGACTCACGGGCATTATGAAAAAATTAAATGCTAGTTATATAAATCATATCAATAGTAATAATATCTTTTATATTCTTTAATAGAAAAGTAAAAAAGATACCACAATGTATGGTTTCTACCTGCTATATGGTTCTTCATATTTTATCTTATGTTACACATTATTTTATTAATTTTCTATTGTTTGGTAGGCATTGTTGCTTTATCAGGATCCTCACTCTCGCCAATTTGTAAGTATGTGTCATTACAGTAAAATTTAGTTATTATTGGATCTCCTAGTTATTTCTCCAAGCCATTATTTATATTCATATGTGTCATTGCAATTGACTTAGTTATTATTAGAACTTCTACTCTTGGATGAGCATCTCATTGATTAGTCAATTCCCCCTTTGTACGTATTTTATCACCAAAACACCAAATACATTAGAAAATGATCCATAAAAGAGCAAAAACATTATCTTACACTTTTTTATATTTTTCTCCATGCTCTTTCTATTTTACAAGTAACCATCCCACTAACTTGCCATTTTGTAAATAATCATCTCATGCTCTCGCCATTTTGCAAGTATCTTGTCCTAATAGCTCACCATATTACAAGATCATTCTCATTTGGCCCATCTTCCATTTTATTCTACAACATTAGTCACTATTTTCTTGTCATCACTTTTCTTCTTTCGCACTTTCTGGGAGAACTAAATTTGACCTGAAGTTCATGTTGGATCATGCATCCCTAGAACTATATAGGCAAACTCCACTTGTCCTTATATGTCTAGAGTCAGCTCAACTACCCCTTTCCTTTTCCTCTCTTTCCCAATTTCTTATGTGTTTTTTCCCTCTCACTTGGGAGCAACGTTGTGTCCTTTTACTTGTTACATTGTTGTAGAAACTAATGCCTCTACTCCCCATACATGAAAAATTATTTTTAAACTACACTAACATTATTTTTATTTGTGTTTTTATTTTATTTTTATTGGTGTTTTGTTGTGATTTCTTATCTCTTCATTTTATTTATTTCCTTTAGTTGTTTCTTCTTGGTATTTTGTTTTCCTATTTGGTCTTGTTATTTTCTTTTCTTTTCCAAGTATATCTTGATGGTCCATATTGATCTTGATTATTCATATATTGATCTCATGTTGTCAAGTTGTTCTTTCTTTGTTTTTAACATTATTATTCCTACTTAAGTTGTGAGTGTTAATATCTTGATTTTAAGTTGGGTTAATTAATGTTTTCTTTTTTTTTTATTTGATTTTTTATTCAAATTTAAATATCTATCTTGTTCATTTTTACCATTATCCTTAGCTATAGGTATTCACATTTAAACTAGCTCAATGAAATTGAAATGTAAAGTCATTATAATTTACTCATACTTATGATGCTTAATTATTTTTTCTATAACAAGAACATTATGCTTTGGTTTCAAGTCTCAACATTTATGTAACTCTGATGAAAAGCTCTCAAGATCACCAACAATAAACTAGGATAAATAGGTTTAGCACCTAACTCTATGCTTATATGTGCATCTCTTGGCATACATAATGAGTATAATTGAACAATTGTTTAGTTTTATTAATCCCTCATTCCATTCTCTCCCACTTTTGGGTGAAATCCATTGGCTTGAGGTTGATTTGGACTATGTAGGTAGGACTTAGATACATGATGTATCTCAAGTCAGCTTGACCACATTTATTTTTATATTCATCTCTTTCATCACTTTAAACATTCTTATACACATGGCTTTTTATGGCTTTTTTATCCATTCCACTATTTCATCTATGTTTGCACCCACTCATCATTAATTTATGTGATAGTTTATATCCTTGAGATATTGCTTGCCAATTTTCCCTATATGGGCATAACATTTGAACCATTTAACAAATATAAAACATCCCTACAGGGGCAAACCAACCATTATTTATTAGTGATCAAAATCAGATCTACTGGGGTAAACTTTCTTATCACATGATCATATTTTACTTTATGAGAGCACATTATTATTTATTCTATATTTGGAGACATGATTCTCTTTTTGTTATAATTCCAAGATCTATGGACTTTTCCCATCATTCTAGAAATATTTTATTGTGAAACTTGTCTTAGTATTAATCAATTCTAAAGCATATAACTTGCACCCTAGTTTTGGGTATGTTCAAAGTGTGTCTCTTTTATTTTTGGATTGTATCCTTCCCTTTCACTCCATCCTTAGGGCCCATTATATCTCTAATTATATTTTGATCATTGATAGAATTAATACTTGTAATCATTATCTCAACTAGATTTAATATGTTATATGGGTTAATCTCACTTTCTACCTCTTTTTGAGAGTCCATCCTTCTCTTTCATCCTTATATATCCCCTCGAGGGAGCATGATGGGTCATTTCCAATTTATTCTTTACAACTCTTTTCTTTTAAAGGATGTTTCTTTGCCTGAATGTCTCATTATGCCTTATCAACTAGGAGAAACATATAGACATCCAATTCCTAACACCTTTGTGTTAAAATTGTCAATCTTACTCAAATTGCAGTCAAATTTTACAATTTAGGTAAAAATCACTTAAATGTGATAAATGGTTTGACATTATAATATTCAAGTGATGATTTAGGCTAATGTATCCCTAAATAGGGAAATGCATTTTATGTGATTCCTAACTTTTCTCAAATCATTTCGAATCAAAGTGATGATTTCAAATTTTGGTGCTCTAGATCACTCTTTTCTTCTAATTCATATTCACACATCATATGCATATTTTATTTTGTGTTGACAACATCCTAAATGGGTATCATGGTCTGTATACAATTAACATTTCCTTATTAATCCTCCTAAGTCAAATTATGACATAATAACATGATTTTATGGCTATTTTGATTAATTATGCACCCATTTCCAAAGAATTGCACTAAAATTGATTAATATTAGGTGATTTAAACCAAATAATGAGCTTAAGATTTCCATGGAAGTTATTGAATATTTACTTATTGTAAATTTATTCCTAATATCTAAATCACCAAATTACATGATCAATGGTGTGGCATACATAATCCATAGATACAATAAATATCAAGTTTATTGGCTCCCATACCTCATTAATGCCTCTTTCTCCTAAATATTTATGAGGATATTTATGGATTAATTATGCAATATTAAATTAATTTGTGGCCAAACATCTTCATCTTGAGATGGGTAGTAATGGTTGATCCTAATCAAATCCAAAATCCTATAATAGAAGGGCCAAGACCACTTTCATTAAGCTAAAATTGTGAAAACTTATAATGCAAGATTAACTCCACAAGTCATTTGTGTAGTTTGATAAATGCTTTATTTATAATAGGATAACTTCATTGATAGTTATATTAGTGATGTAATATCATAAGCCTAGATTATGCATGGTGATCTTGAGATTATGAAGGAGCTTGGAATCCATTGTTGATAAAGATAAAAACTCCAAATCAAGGGGAATATCATGTTTTGAGCCACTTATGGATGATGGGATGATCTTAGGAAGGTAATTAGTATTTGATTTATTTCATTGAGTTCTTAATTATCATTTACACACCCTATTTAGTAGGTTGGCTTAGATTTTTATGCTCTTATGCATTCTTTGTGTTTTTTATGGCTAATGCTTGATCTAACCATCTTTGTAATCCATATCTATAGTTCATGTTTGTGTCTTTCCTTGTATCCTATTTGTCACTAGTTGGTTTTGGGGTCTTAGAGGTGTTTTGGAATAAGTCTATGGTTGTTAGTTAGCCCAAGTGGCATATTTAATTTATGTTTCACTATTGGTCTTTCTTGTTTACTTGTTGAACATTGTAGTTTTAGGATCCCTATAAAGCTTGAGTTTTATCCAATCAAATAAAAAAGTATTCACCCTTTGTTGTTAAAATATTAATTATTATGTATAAGTCTCATAGCCACTACTATAATAAATAGTCATAAATTAGAATGTAAAATACATGAAATGTTAACAATGAATTAGATATACAATATAAAATATACAGTAGTATAATTAAAAATCATAAATAGCTCAATTAGGTGTATAAATATCCATGAGTATTATTCCCAAATGATTAAATAACTAAAGAGAGGGAGAGCATCATCAAGGTGATTTTCTTCCAACAATAGACCACTAGTCTCCCACACACCTCCCCATTGGGAGTGGCCCTTCCATTTATAGAGGGGTTGATAAAAGTAGTGTGGATATCAATAATTCAACTAGATAATGTGTGTTTTATAAAATTTAAACATGCAATAGTCACATAGACCATGGAAAACATTCCTCTATTTAATATGACATCACACATACACATGTAAATTGGAAAGTATAATGGAATGACAACATATAAATTATAATATTACTTTGGCCAAATTTTTCATTATAGAATTTAGATGTCTCATCGATTTGTGTCAATTCCACACACACATATTATCTGATAATTAATCACAAATATATCAAATGATACCATTTTATAGGTATATGGTTATTGGTTATCCCAAGTGGCTAATTTCATTTATGTTTCCCTATTGGTATTTCTTGTGTACTTGTTAAACATTGTGGTTTTAGGATCCCTATAAAACTTGAGTTTCACCCAATCAAATAAAAAAGTATGCACCCTCTATTGTTACAATATTCATGATTATGTACAAGCCTCAAATCCACTACTATAATAAATAGTCATAAATTATAATTTAAATTACATGAAATTTTAACACTAAATTAGATATAAAAGATAAAATTTACATTAGTAAAATTAAAATTCATAAATAGATCAATGATGTGTAAAAATATTCATGATTATTATTCCCAAATGGTTGAACAACTAAAGAGAGGGAGAGAATCATTAAGGTGATTTTCCACTAACCATAGACTACTAGTCTCCCGCACACCTCCCCATTGGGAGTGGCCCTTCCATTTATAGAGGGGCTAATAAAATTAGTGCATATATCAAAAATTCAACCAAATAATGTGTGTTTTAAAAACAATAATACATGTAATAGTCACATAAATAATAGAAAAAATCCTCTATTTAATATAACATCACACATACACATGTAAATTGGAGAGTATAATGGAATGAAAACATCTCATCTATAATATTACTTTGGCTAAAAAAATTATTATAAAATTTATAAATCTCATGGATTTGTGTCAATTCCACACACACATATTCTCTGATAATGAAACATAAATCTATCAAATGATATTAGTTGATAGGTATATGGTTTTTGGTTATCCCAAGTGGCTTATTTAATTTAAGTTTCCCTATTGGTATATCTTGTTTACTTGTTGAACCTTATGGTTTTAGGATCTTGGTAAAATTTGAGTTTCACACAATGAAATAAAAAAGTATGCACCCTCTATTTTTATAATATTCATGATTATGTATAAGTCTCATAGCCACTATTGCAATAAATAGTCATAAATTAGAATGTAAAATACATGAAATTTTAGCACTAAATTAGATATACAAGATAAAATATACAATAGTAAAATTAATTTTTTTAAATAGATCAATGATCCTTACAAATATCCATGAGTATTATTCCCAAATGATTGAGCAACTAATGAGAAAGAGAGCATCATCAGGGTTATTTTCCTCCAACCATTGACCATTAGTCTCCCACAAACCTCCCCACTAGGAGTGGCTCTTACATGTATAGAGGGAATGATAAAAGTAGTGTAGACATCAAAAAATTAAACTAGAACATGTGAGTTGTATAAAAAATAATACCTACAATAGTCACATAGACCATGGAAAATAATCCTCTATTTAATATGACATCACACATACACATGTAAATTGGAAAGTATAATGGAATGGAAATGTCTCAGCTATAACATTACTTTGGCCAATATTTTCATTATAGAATTTAGATGTCACATGGATTTGTATCAATTTAACACACACATATTATCCAATAATGAATCATAAATCTATAAAATGATATAAGTTGATAGGTATATGGTTGTCAATTATTTTGAGTGGCATATTTCATTTATGTTTCCCTATTGATATTTCTTATTTACTTGTTAAACATTATGGTTTTAGGATCCTTGTAGAACTTGAGTTTCCTCTAATCAAATAAAAAAGTATGTACCTTATGTTGTTATAATATTAATGATTATGTACAAGTCTCATAGCCACTACTGTACTAAATATTCTTAAATTAGAATATAAAATACATGAAATTTTGACACTAAATTAGATATATAATATAAAATATATAGTAGTACACTTAATCCTCATAAATGTCTTAATGATCCATAAAAATATCCATGATTATTTTTCCCAAATGGTTGAAAAATTTAAGAGAGAGAGAGAGAGTATCATCAAGGTGTTTTTCCTCCAACCATATACCACTAGTATTCCACACACCTCCCTACTAGGAGTGGCCCTTATATTTATAGAGGGTCAGATAAAAATAGTTCAGATAGCAAGAATTTGACTAGAACATGTGTGTTTTATAAACACTAATACATGCAACAATCACATAGACCATGGAAAATAATCATTTATTGAATATGACATCAAACATATACATGTAAATTGGAAAGTATAATGGAATGACAATATCTTAGTTATAATATTACTTTATCCAAAAAATTTATTATAGAATTAAGATGTCTCATGAATTTATGTCAACTCCACACACACATATTCTCTAATAAAATCACAAATATAGCAAACGATACCAATTGATTGGTATATTATTGTTGGTTATCCCAAGTAGCTTATTTCATTTGTGTTTCCCTATTGGTCTTTCTTGTTTACTTATTGAACATTGTGGTTTACGATCCATGTAAAACTTGACTTTCACCTAATAAATTCAAAAAGTATGCACCCTATACTATTATAATATTGATGATTATGTATAAGTCTCATAGCCACTACTATACTAAATAGTCATAAATTAGAATGTAAAATACATAAAATTTTAACCCTAAATTAGATATACAAGATAAAATATATAGTCGCACAATTAAGCCTCATAAATATCTCAATGATCTATACAAATATCCATGAGTATTATTCCCAAATAGTTGAACAACTAAAGAGAGGGAGAGCATCATCAAGGTGCTTTTCCTCCAACCATAGACCGCTATTCTCCCACACACCTCCTTATTAGTAGTGTCCCTTACATTTATAGTGGGGCTCATAAAAGTAGTGCAAATATTAAGACTTCAACCAAAACATGTGTGTTGTATAAACACTAATACATGCAATAGTCACATAGACCATGGAAAACAGTCCTCTATTTAATAATACATCACACATACACATGTAAATTGGAAAGTATAATGTAATGACAATGTCTCAGCTATAACATTACTTTGTCCAAAGTTTTCATTATAGAATTTAGATGTCTCATGGATTTGTGTCAATTACACACACACACACACATATTCTTTTATAATGAATCACAAATATATCAAATGATATATATTACATGGTAGTAACCTCATATACCTACCTATTACCAAATGTAGCATGCATGATGAGATCTCAAAAAGTAATTTCAAAGCATAAAAAATATAGATTTTATAGCACACTATCAATTCTAAGTAGATAATTACATTCCATCTGAAAAACAAGGTAAAAATAACCATTATCATAGTAAATCACACTTTTTTAGCATAACTCAACCACTATTGTCATATACATGCATTTAAAAAAAATTAATATCTTAACAAGATACTAACTAGTTCATTGCACATACTCATAGACTTCCCACTAAAATTCAACATCATACTAATTTCCTTATTAATTTATTATTAACTTTCAACCTTTGATGCTCATTTAACAATTATATTAACCATGTAAGGTATGTCTTTAAACTTTTCTAAATACAAAATCCACATCCATGTATATCTTGTGTGTAATCTACCTCACTACCTTATAGCTATGAAGGAGTCCATATAAAGAAATGTGGAAATCTTTAGGAAAGTTTTTAAGTGCATAAGCCTAAAAAGATTTTTTTAAGAAAAAGAGAGAGACCTATTAGACCAAGCAATTCCAAATATGTCAAATCATCTAATTATGATTAGAAATTTATTAATTTCCTACAACTATGTATTTTTAATCATAAAATCAAACTCAATTGGATCATAAATTATTCAATATAATCCTATGTTAAACTCATTAATGTGTGTGTGTGTGTACGTGCATGTGCACTGTGTGTGTGTACGTGTATGTGCACTATGTGTGTGTGTGTGTGTGTGTGTGTGTGTGTGTGTGTGTGTGTGTGTGTGTGTGTGTGTGTGTGTGTGTGTGTGTGTGTGTGTGTGTGTGTGTGTGTGTGTGTGTGTGTGTGTGTGTGTGTGTGTGTGTGTATGTATGTATGTATGTCTGTGTGTGTGTGTGTGTGTGTGTGTGTGTGTGTGTGTGTGTGTGTGTGTGTGTGTGTGTGTGTGTGTGTGTGTGTGTGTGTGTGTGTGTGTGTGTGTGTGTGTGTGTGTGTGTGTGTGTTTATATCTAATTCAAAAGTTTAAAATCATAATTATATATCCATAGGCTTAATATGGAGTTATAAATCTAACAAAATCAATTTGAGTATCTTGTGTGTGTGTGTGTGTGTGTGTGTGTGTATGGAGTTATAAATCTAACAAAATCAATTTGAGTATCTTGTGTGTGTGTGTGTGTGTGTGTATGGAGTTATAAATCTAACAAAATCAATTTGAGTATCTTGTGTGTGTGTGTGTGTGTGTGTGTGTGCACGTGTGCGCGCGTGCGCACACGCGCGTGCATATAAATATACAATTAAATTTATTAACATTAAATGGATAAAAATGAGATACTGCAATCCACTTTATATTTGCATCCCTATACCTAGGATTTAATTCCTCAAAAGGAAAAGATACAACTGGGATTTAACTTATTGATAAAATAATTTTTTTATGTATAGCCTACCAAAAGTTCAAATACCTCTTCATAATACTGCCTACAACACATACAACTATAAGCAATATAAAATTTATAAGAATTTTAATTTCCCCATAGCATTCATTTTTCATAACACTCTATGGATCAATCATATTCATATATATGTCAATGGTTTACCAACATACATATTACAATAACTTGCATAGGTTTCAAATACTCAACTATTATCCATTTTAACTCATACTTGATATACACATGACTATATAATCATTCTCTAAAAAAATGCATTAAGAAACCTTTTTCAAAGTATAATACAACATGTAACAACATAAAATAAAGTTTTCAAAGTTTTTAATAGTTATACAAGCCACCAATAACATATTTGTCACTAATCAAACTAAGTCTCAATTTGTTTGAAAATCTTTCCTAGGTTACCTCACATCAAAGGTTAACTATATAAAGTTTAGTATTCCCTAAACACCTAGAATAAGTCATTTTTAAAATAGTACACAATTCATTATTTCATTTCTGAAACATGCACATCTAATTTTTTATAAGGAATATAATGTAAAAAGATCATTCAATACTTACTTATATATTTAACCATCTAAAATGGCTCAACATCATTTTTACAGACCTATGGTTGAAATTGAGTTATATCCCTAGGTCTATAAACATGAAACCTTATGTTTTTACTATGATATATACTACAATATACATTCAAATTAAACCTATTATTAAACCCAGGTCAAGGAAGCATTATTTATTTTGTTCCATAATAGAAACTAAGTCTTCAAAAAAAAACCCAAACTTTTAAAATTTAAAATTCAAAGCTTTACCTACCTAGTTATCCAAAGGATGTCACTTTAATGTATTTTATGGTAGCTCCATTTCCTTCTTAATCATTCTCTATTCTTATTCTACCTCCATTCTTTTAGTTATATTCCTCTATTTATATATCCACTCCACCTCCACATTTTTCATGGTATCATAGTTCTCCTATTATACTGAGAGTTTATCACTATAAACTCAAATTCATTAATGCATGATTTTCTCTTTTGGTCATTAACTTACAATACAAAATCCTATTTTTAAGAATAGATGCTAAATGCAAGATCCCCTCCTCATATAAAATGGTGAAGCCAACCCTAAAATCATAGTAATATAGAAACCTAATATCTTTGTAAGATTCCATTATGACCTAATTCATTTTCATTCCAAAAGTGCATAGTAATATTACTATTAAAACCTTTAAAAAATTAAATTCCATTTTTTACAAAGTTTCAATACTATTATAATATAATTTATTTGATTGAATTTTACCCTATTTCACCTCCCTAGGTCAGCAAAAGGGGAATATAAGTCTAAAAAACTACACAAGATTCATAATACAATCATTACTTCTATAAGATAAAATGCATAAATAGTTTACCACTAACATAATTCAACAAATTTTAGTCCTTATGGAGGTTCCATGGAAATAAAAATAGTCAAAAAATAAACTTAATGTATTATGTTAATTAAAAACACCTGAGACAAGTAACTAACTTAGTATCAATGTGAGCATGCATTATTCACCATAAATATTTTCAATGCAAATAAAAATTCATCATTTTTAAGAACAATATTATCATTTATTTAATTTAAGCAATTAAGATTTTAGTGTGTGTTTGCATGTTTAGTTCCATTCTCTATATCCCCAAAGTTGATATATTTATCCTATTCCCCTATGAAACTCTCCATTTATTCAACTCTATTAGGGTGGGACATTCCTGAAAACACCTCAGTCAAACAAAAAGGTAGTTAGTCTGGTCTTGCAAAAAAATAATCAAGTACTCTAAATATATGTACATCAATGAATTATTGTAATGCAAATCAAATCTATAAATGAAATCATAGTCATACAAGATTCTAACACATAGAAACATAGTATATCCATAATCATATACAAATATCCTATAAACATATATGATCATGAAATAAATTAGTAAAACTATCAACTATATAGCATAAATGTCAGATATACTATAAAATTAGAAACTACTAGTCATTATCTTCACTTCTCTTACTAATACTAATGAATGTTTTAAACAATGGAATAGTATGTGACATACTTCCCCCATAAAATAGGTCATAATCCTAATGAATTTTATTTAAAAAAAATTTATTTAAATAAATAATAATGTTCCACATAAAATTATTTAAATAGATGAGGAAGCAGCCTATCAAATTCCTCATAATCTTCCCATATAGCACTATCTTAAGAATATTGGTCCCACTGGACCTTGGATTTTGATACTTCCTTGTTGTGAAAAATAAGATTAAGGGTACCAATTATTCTAATTGGTTCTATTGTGACCACCATTTGATCTATAACATGTAATGCATTCCATTCCAAAACATGTGAATGATCAGCTATATATTTCTTAAGATAAGATACATGAAAATGTTTATGCATTTGAACTAAAGCTAGTGGCAAAGAAAGTATATATGTTACATGATAGATAAATTCCAAAACTAATAAGGGTCCCAAATATCTTGGTGAAAATTTCAATGATTTACCAAACTTAGTATAAATCTTTTGGTTTTGACTCACGGGAAAACCTTATCTCCAATTGAGTTGTTCTTTTTAGATCAGAATGTATTTTTCCCTATCATTGGCTTCAGTCAATCTCTATACTATTAAATTAAAAATTTACCCCATTTAAACAAGCATATTAGGTCCAAATACCACTCTATCCTATATCTTATCCTAGATGACTGGTGTTCTACATCTCTTACCATACAATGCCTCAAAAGGATCCATTTTTATTACTGGTTGGAATGAGCTTTTATAAGAAAACTCAACTAGTGATAGGTATTATTCCCATTTGTATTGATGGTCTATGAAATATATCCTTAAAATATCATCTAGAATATTATTCAATCTCTATATTTCCATTTTATTCTATATGGTAAGCTATATTAAACTTAATCTATGTACTTAATGATGTATTGAGAATTTCTAAAACTTTGATGTCATTATACAGTTTTAGTCTAAAATGATATTTTTTAGAAACTAATGTAATATATACATCTCCTTTATGAAAATTTTGGTGAGCATTGGTGTACCATATATCATATTACATAAAATTAATTGTGCTACTTTGGTGAGTTTATCCACCAATATCATGTCGTGATGATATCTAGACATAGGAAAACCATGGACAAATTCCACGCTAATAAATTAACACTTCCATTCTAGTATGAAATGTGGGTATAGAAAACCAATAGTTTTCACATCTTTAAAATTAAATCATTGACATTATAATCATCTGAATACAAAATTTGCTACATCCTTCTCGATTCCTTTTCATAAATACAATGGTTTTAGTTCATCTAAAAGCTTAGATACACTATGATGTCATAAATGTGGAGCATTGTGAAACTATTTCAACACAATAATTCTCAAAATTTCCTTGTAAATAACATAAATTGAAATCACATCATTCACAAATTGAAATCCTTTGTATTTATGATCTTGTGAATTCTCAACTAATTTTGTATTTACCTAATTGTATAATTCATCTCTTAGTGAGAATTTAACTACCTAATATTTGAAAGTACTCCTTATAGTAGATAATTATTTAATTTACCTTACATGACTCAGGTAATCTACAACTCTATTTTCTTTAGACTTAATGTATTTAATACAAAAATCATAGTTTAAAAAAAAATAACCATTACCTATGATGAGCATTAATATTAGGTTGGGTAAATATATACTCATGTCCCAAATTATCAATTTTAAGATCAAAAGGTTTTCTCAATAATTAATACCTCCATACATATAAATCATTCACTATGGTAGATAATTATATGCCATATGGAGAATAATTTACCTCATAAGGATTCAATTTACTTGATTATTAAGTAACAACTAAACCATTCTACATAAGAACTCCTCCTGAACCATCTTTTGAAGCATGAGTTATAACTATAAAATGACCATTTAAATCCATAATTTGTAACATTAGTGATAAATCAAGCCTTATTTTTATAATCTCAATAGATTATTTTCACTTATCACACCAAATGAAAGACTACTCTTTCCATTGAAGAGAGGTGATCATATTTATTTATCATCTTAGAGAAATTTGGCACATACTTCCAAGAGTATCCTGCTAAAACCATAAAGATATGCACCTCATGTACATTTTTGGGTGATGGCCACTTTATAATATCTCTAATATTGGTTTGATATACATAAGTTCCTTATGCATGGATTAAATGTAATAGTTATTACACTTTTTTTTAAAATAAGGGACACTAAGACAATTTCCCATAGATTTTATGCTTCCACAATCATTGCAAAACTAGACATAAATGCTAAATATGCTCATTTTAAGTTTTTGAATAGATGAGGATATCATCAATAAATACTAACACAAACTAATCAAGGTAATATTTGACCACACTATTCATGAGATTAATGAATGCTATAGGTGAATTTATTCTTCTAAAAGGAAGCATTGTAAACTCATAATCCCTGTATCGAGTCTTAAAAGCTATTTTTGGAATATATTCCTCTCTAATTCTCAATTAATAGTACGCTATATAAAGATAAATATTTGAAAATTTTATTTCACAACACATTTGGTCAAAAATATCATCAATGTGGGGTAAAGGATACATGTTCTTGATTGTTACCTTGATTAAAATTTGGTAATATATGCATAGGTAAAGGGTTCCATCCCTTTTAACAAAAAATACAAGTGCACCCTATGGTGAAACACTTAGATGGATAAAATCTTTTGATAACATCTCTTAAAGTTGGTATTTTAACTTGACCAATTTAGTTTTTGTCATTATGTAAGGATCTTTAGATTGAAGGTATTATCTAGGAATGATATCAATAGTGAATTTGAATTCCCTCTTGGGAGGTAGACTTGATAATTACTCAGGAAAACATCATGAAAATATTTAAAAAGAGGATAGTCTTTTAAATAGGGTTCCTTGGTTTCATCAATTTCATCTATTTTGACTAAGAACACTTGACATCCCTTTCCTTGAGCCTTTCCCAATAAAATGACTAAAATTTTCCTTAGTTTCAATTCTCTCTTTTCTCCTTGAATTTGGGTTTAATTTCCCAAATCATCTAAACACTTAGATTTTTTAAGTAAACAATCAACCTTGGCTTTGAGGTTAGAGATAAAATTCACTTCTATGATTACATTATATGATCCTAGTAGTGCTACATAAATATCAATGATCATAGTTAATTTTGGTAACTTTACCTTGGCCTTCACAAGACACCTATTAACATTAACCTTGGATTCATTCCCGTACTAAATTGACCAAGCATTATCCAAAAAAATAAGTTTTCTAGATAATTTACTTAAAATTCTAAGAGAGATAATAAAATGTAGTGCCTCTTGTACCTATCAAAATAAAAATATGATGCTAAAAAAAAGTACCTAATAATTCAATGGTAGAGGCTTGAAAATTTTATTGACAATTTTCATCTATTACATTCATTCATTTCTAGAAAGTTCCCTACTATGATGTAGAGGAGGATGCATTATTATTTATACCATATATCTTCCATTGATTATAATCCTTAACATAATGGTATCCTACACATGTAAAACATATTTTAGTTGCTCCCTTCCTCATAGATTGATTAACTCCATTGAATCCTTCTTTGAAACCACTTCTAATTTTCTTATTTCCTAATGCATTACTCAACCTTGCATTTTGGGTGTTTAATATGTTCTTAGAATTACCATTCCACTTCTAGTATTTTTTTTAAGTTGTTTTTGAGCTTCCAAACTTGTTTTTGAATTTTCCTTGACCTCAATAAGTGATTTAAACTTTTTATCTTGCTTAACTATTTTCTAAGAGACTTGTTCTATGGTTTTTGGCCCATGAATATCCACTTCACATCAAATATATGGTTTAAATACCATGATGAATTTACTTATTTGAAAATTTTCATCATTCTAAAACTATGGATTATAATTCAATAAATTTGTGAATTTATCCTAATACTCACTTACTAATATATCCCCTTTTTCAAATTTAAAAAAATATGTTAGTTTCTTAACAAAATACAACTAGAGTAGCCATAATTCTCTAAAAAGAGTTACAAATTGATCCTAAGTAGTAGTGGTGGATTCAAATCTCATCTCAAGCTTCTTATTGGATCATCAAGTTACTACTTCACTAGCTAGTTGGTAGGCTCCCAAAATGCCTTGGTTACCTTATAATATTTTAAAATATTTAAATATATTTGTATTTATTTAAGTTAGGATTTATATACATCACCCAATACTGTACCATCATGTTTGGGTGGATTCACTTTATTCATATCTCATGTAAGTTATGTAGCTACTTGAGCTCTTGATACTTGTTTTTTTATCATCATTCCCCTAATCCTAAATCTCTTATTTACTAATAAATTATTCCTTTATAACCAATTTTTAATTTTACTCCTTTGTTCCATGAACCTATCACTCTAAGGCTACTAATATATCTCTATTTTCATTTATTATGTCAAGTATTTTATCATATTTTATAGTTTATTTAGAAACTAGATGATTACGATCATCTTGAGGGTTCACATTGAGTTCCTCTCAATATTTGATATATCTCATACCATTTTCCTTATTAAAATTATAAATAAATTATTTTTAGTGGACTCATTAGGTCTAATTGTTAAACCTTTACTCTAATACCACAATGTTGAAACCCCACTGGGATACACATGATTTACTCAATTTTTTTAAAATCATACATTACTTTTAACATCATAAATAACTATTAATAAATCCAGTTATTTGACTACTAAATTAATATAGAGTATGAAATATAGAAATATAATTAACCCATTGGTTTATATATGATCCAGTTAGTTTTGCAATAGTTTAAACTAGAATAGAAATGAGTTTTATTATAAAATTCATAGCATAGTGATAAGTACACTAGTATAGTAGAATAATCCTCATTTATAGCTATAAATAAGTATGAAGCCTCTATTATTACAATATTCATGATTATGTACAAGTCTCACAACCACTACTATTCTAAATAGTCATAAATTATAATGTACAATACATTACATTTTAACACTAAATTAGATATACAATATAGAATATACAATAATATAATTAAGCCTCATAAATAGTTTAATGATCCATACAAATAGCCATGAGTATGATTCCAATATGGTTAAACAATTGAAGATAGGGAGAGTATCATCAGAGTGATTTTCCTCCAATCATAGACCATCAGTCTCCCACACACCTCCCCATTGGGAGTGGACTTTCCATTCATGGAGGGACATATGAAATCATTGTGGATATTGAGAATTAAACTATAACTCATGCATTTTAAAATCATTAATACATGAATTAATCACATAAACCATGAAAAATAATCCTCTATCTAATATTGCATCACACATACACATGTAAACAAGAAATTATAGTGGAATGACAATGTCTTAGTTATAATATTACTTTGGCCAAAGTTTTCATTATAGAATTTGGATCTCTCATGGATCTGATTTAATTCCATTCACACATACTCTTTGATAATGAATCATAAATCTATAAAATAATATGAGTTGATATGTGTGTGTGTGTGTGTGTGTGTGTGTGTGTGTGTGTGTGTGTATCATGGTATCAAATGTAGCATGCATGAAGACATCTCATAAATTATTTTCAAAGCATAATAAGTATATATTTTATAGAATAATATCAATTCTAAATATATCATTACACACCTATGCAAGACAAGCTAAAATTAACCATTTTCAATAGTATATCAAATTGTTTTACCATAATGCAACCACTATTATCATATGTATTCATTTTTTTAAACACAATATCTTAACAAGATACTAACTAGTTCATTAGACATAATCATAAAATCCTTGTTAAATTAGAACAAGATACAAATTTCCTCATTAAATTTTAATTAACTTTACACCTTTGATGCTTAATTAACAATTTTATTATCCATGTAATGATTGTACATAATATTATATAAATACATAATCCACATCCATTATATATTAGGTTTAACCTACCTTACTCTCTTATATTTGGAAGGAATCCATTAAAACAAATGTGAACACTTCTAGGAACATTCTCAAGTACAAAATACTACTAGGATTTATTTTAATTAAAGGAAAATATCAATATTGATTAGACAAATCCATTCCCAATATTCCAATTCATCTAATTATGATTGAAAGTTTATATATCCCCTACAACTATGCATATTTTTTATTACATCAACATCTTTAAACTCAATTAGAATATACAAACTATTTAATCTAATATTATGTTACACCATTCGTGTGTGTGTGTGTGTGTGTGTGTGTATACGTAATAATTATAAAATCATAAGTATATAACTATGAGCTTAACATGGAGTTATAAATATGTATATAGATATACATTTAAATGTATTTAATTTAAATGGGAAAATATTGACATAGTGTAGTCCACTTAATATTTGAATCCTTATACATGGGATTTTATTCCTAGAAAGGAGTAGCTACAACTAATATTTAACTTGTTGATAAAATAATTATTTTATGTATAACATACCATAAGTTCAAATACCTCTTCATAATACTACCGACAACATATCATAATTAGAAGCTATATAAATTTTATAAGACATTCAATTTCCAAATAGTGTATATTTGTCATAACAATCTAAAGTTCAATCCTATTCATATATGTTAATATTTTACCAATATGCATATTACAATAAGTTTTATAGGCTTAAATTACTCAAATTTTATCAATATTGACACATACTTGATATACATACGACTGTACAATCATTACCTAAGAAAAATGCACTAAAAGACCTTATGTAATGTATATTAAAACATGTTACAACTTAAAAAAATGTTTTAAAATTCTATAACAGCTATATAAGTTACCAAAAACATCTCTATCACTAATCAAACTAAGTATCAATTTGTTTAAAAATCTTTCCCAAGCTACCTCATGTCGAGGGCGATCTAAAGAAAGTAGTATATTCACTAAACACCACAAATAAGTCATGCTAAAATAATACATAATCAATTATTTAATGTAAAAAACATGTACAATTAAAATGTTTACAGGGAATATAATGTAAAAAGGTGATTTAACAGATACTTATATATATTTAACCCTTTAAAATGGATAAACATCATTTTCATAGGATTTTAGATGAAATAGAGTTTTATCCCTAGGTCTATAAATATGAAAACCTAAATTTTAACTAAGAGATATACCATCAAATACATTTAAACAAAACATGTTGTTAAACCCAGGTGAAAGAAACATTAGGTTTTTTTTTTTGAATAGAAACTAGGTCTATAAAATAAAACCCAAACTTTTCAAATTATAAATTCAAAGTTTGACCTACCTAGTTTAGTAATGGATGCCAATTAAATGTATTTTATGGTAGCTCCATTTACTTCCTGTTAATGATCCATTATTATTATACCTACATTTTCTTCTTTTCTTTCCTCTTATTCTATTTCCACTCCACCTACATATTTTTCATGGCCTCACAATTATCCTACTATACTATGAGCTTATCATTATGAACTCAAATTAATTAATGAATGATTTTCTCTTTTGACCATTCACTTGTAGTCCATACCCATATTTTTAAACATGGCCACCACATAAAAGACCTCCTCCTCATATAATATGTAAAACTCAACTCCAAAATCATAGAAATAAAAAAATTTAATCCCTTCACAAGATTACATTATGACCTAATTCCTTTTCATTCAAAAAGTGCATAGTAATATTGCTATTAAAAAATTCACCTAATTAAATCCCAATATTTACAAAAATCTTTTAATATAATCTATTTAGGTGTCTTTTATCTTATTTTAGATCCCTATGTTACCAAAAGGGAAAATAAGTATAAAAATCTACATAAGATTTATAATACACCCATTAATCTGATAAGTTAAAATGAATAAAAAGTTTACCACAAGTATAACTCAACAAAGTGTAGTCCTTACATAAGTTTAATGGAAATACAAACAATCAACACATAAAACTAATTTTTTATGTTAATAAAAACATATAAGAGAATTAACCAACTTAGTATCAATGCAATCATGTATTATTCACCACAAAGACAATGAATTCAATACAAATACTCATAATTTTTGTAGAACATCATTATCATTTATTTCATTTAAGTAATCTAAAGTGTAGTGTGTGTGTTCAGGTTTGGTTTCATTCTCTCTATCCCTAATGATGATGCTTGCATCCTCTTACCCTATGATATTTCCCCTATATTCCACTCTATGAGGGTGGGATAACCTTGAAAGCACCTTAATCAAACAAGAAGGTAATTAATATGAGCTTACAACAAAATAATCAAGTACTCAAAATATATGTGCATTCATGAATTGTTGTAATTCAAATCAAATATAAAACTGAAATCATAGTCATACAAGATTATAATACATATCATATCCATAATAATATGCAAATGTCCTCTAAACATATTTGATCATGAAATAAATTAGTACAACTATCAACTATACAACATAAATGTCATATATACTATCAAAATTAGAAACTAATGGTCATTAGCTTCACTTCTCTTAAAAATTCTAATGTGTTATGACCCCACATTTTTATAATTTATTTTACTATTAAAAAACTGTTATTATTGTTGTAGAAATGATTACTAGATATTTACTTCAGTTGGATTATATGTTGGTACTTACTGTAGTGGTATTTAGATTGCATGTTTAATTCTACACTTGAGAAGTTTATGTATTATTACTACCATTGATGTTATTTTGATTATATTATTATTTATTGATTTTTTGATAAGGTATTATTGATGTAATTTTATGGTTGTAGGTACTATGTTATGAGATAGGTAGATGATGGCAGTGGTACACTTGGTACCAAAGAAAAATATGAGTAGTCAAATAAGTCTGACAGGTATACTTATTTTTAATTTTTTTTTATATCCTTTGGAAATCTCAATTGGGAATTTATTATGTCACTCTCATTACATTGGTAATTGTTACATTTTATTGTATGTTATTGTACTTTTATCTTGTTATCACAATTCATTATTTTTCCATTATTTGGTTTGTGGCTGTAGTCTTTTATTCCACATCTATAACTAACTCCAACCTGTTCCTTCCATGCAAAATCCTATTTGTAGACATCCAATTTATAACACCATTTATGTTGAAATTATAAATCTTACTTGAATTTCACTCAAAGGCACATTTTAGGCTAAAATCCATAAAACACCTTAAATGGTTTGAACTTGTCATTTACAAGTGTTAATTTAGGTCAATGTATCCCTAAATAGGGTAATGTAATTTATGAAGTAGCTAACTTTGATCAATTCATTTTGTGTCAAAATGATGATTTCACATTTTTGTGCTCTAGATCACTATTTTATTCTAATTTATTGTTACACATCATGTACCTTTGTTATTTTGTGTTGTAAACACCTTGAATAGTAATACGGTTCCAACACATCTAACATCACCTACCAATTCTTCTCCAATAAAATTACAACTAGGTAATATGACTTTATGACCATTTCAATTAATTGAGGGCCAATTTCCAAATAAATTGCACAAATGTTGATTAACCTTGATTAAGGCTAATTAATCAAAATCAAGAGCTTAATTAGATTTTCTATGAGATTTATTGAGTATTTCTTTTTGGAAATTATTTTCTATTAACTGCATCATCTAGTGACATCATTTCTCAAGAAGACATCCCTGTGCCATAAATGCCACAAATATCAAGATTATGGGTCTCCCATGCCTCATTAATGACCCTCCATGCCTATTCAATTTACCTTCTTCTAAATTCATGATGAAGTTAATTATGGATTTAATTCCAAATATTGAATTAATCCTCAACCACACATCTTCATCTCAATATGGATGGTTCAGTTTGATTCTGGTCATTCTTAAAAGTCTATAAATAGAGAGGCCATGAATATCATTTTCAATATTGATTTTTGCAAAGTTAATATGATGAATTATCTCCACAATCATTTGAATTTGATCATTGATTTTGTATTCAAGCTTCATTCATAGGCTAGTTTAATGATTCCAAAACATGAGCCTAGGTTTTATAAGGAGTTCTTGAAGCATTGGAGGAGCTGGCCACCATTTTTGTTGAATACAAGAGCTCTTGATCAAGGGAAAAAATTATATTGAGCTGCATTGGTATGATGAATCTATTTGGGAAGGTAATATGATGTTAGTTTCTTTCATTTATTTCTTACTATTCTTTGTAATTCCCACATGAATAGATAGGCTTAATTTAGTTTGTTCTTATGAAATTTTCCTTTGATTTATTAGATTAAATGTTTGAATAATCATGTTATGTAATCATCTCTACATTTTGGCATGCTTGGTGGTACCAAAACCCATAAATTTACTCACAAAGCCTCTACAAGCAACCTACTAATCCTTTCCATTTAGGATCTTGGAGTTGGAGGGCCACAAGAGTGAGATTTTAAGTTAAATTTACATCTTTTTAACTATGTTTTTGTTCTTGTAAAACTCAATTTTGCTCTCTGGAATGATATTGCTTTCACACAGTCATAATTTTGTGTAAACAAAATCACTATTTCTTAAAAAGGGATTTTGTATAATGATGATTTCATCATCTGAATAGTGATTTTGCTTTTCTCATGTTTTATATCTACGAAACAATGAATTTATTCCATAATAGTAGTTTTGTTTGGAAATTGTGATATTGTCACACTTAGTAGTGATATCATCTTACCTTGTAGTGATATTGTCTTACCATACAATGATATTATTGTAAGTGGCATTGATATTGTCCTTTAGGAAAGTGATTTCGCTAACTGAGGTAGCGATTTCACATAATAACGATTTCATTAGCAAATAGTGATATTGATTTTTTTTGTTTCTTTTAATCTGACAATGGTGATTTTGCAAGAAATAGTGATATTGATGGGGTAATTTCAATTTTGTAATAGATACTTCAAATTTCAAAGTTTTTCCTTCCAATTATAAATTAACTTCAAAGATAAATGATACACTAACATTTTTATTGCAGGATCAAGTTTGGGAATTTGATAAAACATGTTTTAGACCATCTTTTGCATGATTTTAAAATGAACTAGGAACATTGTTTTAGTAGTTAATGGAACATTTAGGTGCTTAAGATGAATGTTTTCTAGTTAGACTTTCAAAGTTACAACTTAAGACTAAGGCATCCAAAGAATACCACTTCATCTTTAGTTTGGGGCTTAAAATTGAACACACTTGTCAATTTTTGTTTTCAATGGTTATTTAGTTAGAAATTGATTGGCAAAAAAAGGTTTGCACATGTATGCTCTTTTGTTTGTTCCCTTTAGGGAATCCTTGGAATCAAAATCACCATCATTGTTGCAAATATTCCTAATCCAAGGAATAGAAATAATGTCATCTAAATCACTCCCCAAAAACTCACCATAGTTTGGGTGACCTTGAAAACAACCCTAAAGTCCTTCTATTATGTCTTTTATTTCATTACATCTTGGCTTATGAGGGGGACTTCACAACCTCCCACAAGTTCCTTAGGGAAGTTTTGACCTCGAGTTTCACCTCTCAACACTGACTTCACCCACTCCCACTAGGATTAGAGGTTTGAGTAATTAAACCACCTTCTAGTGATGGAGTTTCACATGGGACATATCTACACTTTAGACATTGCACTACATTAAGTGAACATTAGGCTATAGTGGTTGAAAAAAGGGAAATATATTTATTCAACAAGCAAAGTTTTGTAGATAGCTAATTACGTGATTTTATTTTACATCAGGACATGAAAGTCATTATGTAATTTATTCCCATAGAAATGTTTGGAAACTTGCTAGTTTAGTTAACCTCACTTTACCATACCTTGTTAGTTAGACTTAAGATGACTATTTTTTGTCATTCACTTACTTGGTCTTGATTTGTGTCTAAAACTACTTGTTAACTTAAAAAAATTAACCAAAGCACATTATTCTCAATTTTCTTGAGCAAGGGAGGAATTACATTGTCTAATTGGAAATTGCATCTTTCCCTTGTTCAAATTATTATCAAAAGCTTTTGCCTCATATCATATACTTTGGTGCAATCATGCTACCCAATTGAGTATAGACATTTTATCTAATTTTTCTAAATTCCCTCATTTATAATTCACATTTGAAATTGAACCTTTCAAATTCTCAAGGGTTGGTGTGTTAAATTGGGTTCACCATTTTCACACTAAACTTGTTCTAACTTGTGTTCAATATTCCATTTGGATTGAGGGCCATTTATTAGACTCAAGATCACATTATCATCTTGGTGGAATGAAGTCATCTTGCGTATCACCCATGATTTGAGTCTTAGAACATATCTTATCCTAATAGAACCATGTGGTGATGTTGTGCCACCCATTTGATCCTAGCTTTTACTTAGTAATTCATGAATGTGTTTACATCTTGAGTTGCTTAGTTCATTTTTTATTATTCATAATATGGAGATATTTCCTCTAATTTTCTAAGGTTAACTCATTGAATTTGAAACTATATTTTATGGTATAGGTGTATCACAAAGATCCAAGTTTTGGTGTACTACTTTTCACCTTGGGTCTTTGAGTTACCTTTAACCTCTTCCAATATATATGATTTTAGCTTCACCAAAAGTTGAGTAAATTCATGAAATAAATATTCTAATTGTATGTGGTTTCAAGCCACCCTCTTTGATATTCTCTTTGGTACCTTAGTTATTTGTTTGAAAAGAACCAAGGCATACGTTGTTTTGAATTTTTAGAAAACATTAATCCAAATCTAGTTAAGCATACAAAACAACTCTTTTTAGACGTGACTCAAAATTTCACTCATAGTGGGACCTCTTATGGCCTTAGCTATGAGGATGAAAAATTTAATGATGGTCAAGATAACCTCATTATTTTTGATGACATCCTTGTAATAGTAGGAACTAGAGATGATTATAATGAATATAAACCCTAAAGAGATCAAGATGAAGCACATCTTAGGTTGATAAAATCAGCTTCTGGACTACCTTCAGACTTTCCCATAGAGAAAATACATACCTTAGTTAGAGAAGGATAAAAATGACAAAAAGAGAAAGATTTTGCACAAATATAAATACCTTATTCTTATAACAAAGGAAAAGAAATACAAATAGTGTAAAAACCCACAAATCTAGATCTTCTAGCCAAGATCAAGATAAAAAATCAATGATAAGTGGATCGACTTGTCATAAACATAACCAACTCATTAATTATTGCTTCAATTCACAATGAGTCTTTGAAATAATAGGAAAATGTAGTCAAAGATATGAAACAAACATTTGATGAAAACATAACCATAGTTGACCAAGGTAACCTAAATGAATAGTTAAAGTCATAAGAGATATTATAAAATGTTTCATCTGACATGGAGCATACATTACTTAATAATCAAGAACATCTTGCTAATTTACAAAATTAGAGACCCAAACATTCAGTTTGAATTGAGGAAATACCTCAATCTAATTTAACTAGTATATTCCAACCAATGTAGAGATTGGTAAACAAACATAGAACTATCCCAAATCAACAAGGTACTAAATAACCAAATTCAGGGAATGTTCTACAATCCAAGAATCAAAGACCTATTTTATCAACTCAAGGAGTGAATTAGAACCAAAACATGGATTGATAGGTATACATTCCCTATAGATCCACATAAAACTAGGGGCACATTCCACTCGAACAAAAAAAAACTAGGGGCACATTCCACCCCAATAATAAAAAAACTAGGGGTACATTCCACCCCAACAACAATAAAACTAGGGGCACATTCCACCCCAATAGAAATAAAACCAGGGGCACATTCCACCCCAATAAAAATAAAACTAGAGGAACATTCCACCCCAACAAAAACAAAACTAGGGGCAGGTTCTACCATAATAGCAACAAAACCAAGGGAACATTCCACCCCAATAGCAAGAATAACAAACCCAAGGGCACATTCCAGCCTAATAGAAATAAAACTATGGGTACATACCACCCCAAAAACATCTTATCCAATCCAAAAATGAACCAAATATGCAAGAGTGAAATTCTATGAAGGAAATTTTTCAAAGATTGGAGACAAATAATAGAGTAAAAAAGTATAAATTCAATGAGATGTGTCCTTATCCATTTGATTTATCTATTCTCCAAAACCCCTTTTCACCTCATTTTGAGGCACCCAAATTTGACAAGTACAAAGGAAAAATAGATCCATGTGAGAACATACAGGCATTCTTTATCTTATGTCAAGAGATTGCTTATAGTAGTGAGTACTTCAACTTTTTCCACAAATTTTAGTGGGATATGCTTTAGATTGGCTACTTAAAATACCTAAGGGATTAGTTACAGATTGGAATGACTTATCAAAAAAGTTTGTTAACCATATATCATATAACATAGATCATTAATTGGTTGTTATTGACTTGTGCAAAGCCAAACAGTTTGATGGTGAAAGTTTTGTTGCATATCAACAAAGGTGAAGAGCATTAGTAGGCTACTTTAAACATAACTTGCTAGATAAATAGTTGGCTAATATATTTACATAGAATTTTCATCTTCAAGTCATGCATAATCTATAGTTAGCTTGCACTAACTCATTTAAATAAATTATCGACAAAGGAGTGTAGATTGAGAAGGCTCTTATTCCTAAAGGCCTTGTCAAGATGTCTACATAGGGTTAAGCATATAATAATACTAAATCACTGGTTCAAACCATTACATAGGATAATCCTAAGGGCTTTAGTAAAAATAAGAACATGGTTGGAAATGGGGTGACTAAAATAAGACATGTACAAATAGTGCAGGCTATGCCAACCCTAAATGTATAATTAACTCCCCCAAATCCACCATATACTTTTTAGAGACAACCTCCACGAAGGACATTTCATAAAAAATTTAGAGTCTTTAATAAGTTAGGAGAATTATTTGAAATAGTGTTAAAAAAGCTCATTGTAGCTAATTTAATTGTATGGCTAGTATCAAGGCCATTTTCTCAAGATCAACCAAAACTAGATTAGTACAAGGAAAATGAATGGTGTAACTTACATCATGTTTTTGGTCATGGTGCATATCATTTCATCTAGTTAAGACACATTATTAAGGACTTTATTGAAAGTGGTGAACTAGAAATTAATTTGGCCCGTAATAAGGACACAAATTATGATATGGGAATCTACAAAGACCATTTTCCTCAACATAATCCACCACCACCAATAAAAAATCAAAACCAAATTGAAAATTAAGGACAGAGGTAGAATTAGAACCAACATTAGGGCCATAATCATAATGAGCATAATCAAGATCATAATGCCTATACTAATAATGTGGTTTATAACAACATGCCTTACAACTATAATAATATTATGGGGTGAATGTTCACTACCCATATTACCACTATTACTGTAAAGCCACATGGATAATATCATGTTCCTCATAGCATGGGACCCATCATTATAGGGTCAACACCCTCTCCCCCTAGTAATATCATGTTGAGTTCACATAATCATGTCGTGACTCCATTTGCATGGGTTATTAGTTCTAAATAGTATCACCCTTTTTCTAATTATAAAGGCTCCTCATTGACTCAAAATTATAGTAATACAATTAGACACCCACGAGTCATCATACAAGGCCCTTTGCCTTCCTCTTCTAATTATAATGACTCCTTGCCACCTCTAGGTTGTGTAGTCATAAATAGATGCCTGCAAGTTACCATCTAAGGCCCTTCACGCACTTCTTCTATGAAACCCAATGAAAAAATTATGCCAATAGTTTCAAAGTTGAATATTTCTTTAATAAAAACTAAACTAACTCAATCCACAATCAAAAAGCCTTATAGTTTAGTGGACCAATTGAACAAAACCCCTACACAAATTTCCATATTAGAATTCTTGTGGACATCTGATGTCCATATAACTATTATGAAAAACCTTTCAAAGTAATCTACTATGCCTAATGATATTATCCCTGATTAGTTCCAAAACTTGATTGGCTATTTGTCTTCATTTCAACAAATCACATTTGATCAAAAAGATAACTCCACTCTTGGCCCAAACCACAATAACTTACTATACATTGAGATAATCATTTTGGATCATAATATAAAGTGAGTTATTATAGAGAATGGTTCAAGGTTGAACACCATATCTCTCAAGTTGGTATGATGATTGGGTGACATGGATAAGGACATTCAACTAGAGACTATTCGAATCAAGGCTTACAATAACACTGAGATGGAGTCTTTGGGCATAATTTGGTTTCTAGTCATGGTTGGATCTATTTGTCATCACACATTATTCCATATTATGGACATTAAACTCCATTATAACATACTTCTTGGTCATCTCTATATCCATGAAGTATAGGGAGTCCCATCTAATCTTCACTAGTGCCTCAAGTTTCCCCATGATGGGATTGAGGTTACTATTCGTGCTAATTAGAAGCCATATCAATATTACAAACATTTTAAATCAGAATTTCATAATTAGAACTATTTCCTAGGTTCTAAGTTCATTGTAAAGAACAAAACCATCATCCTCATCTAATTATATCAACCTTGGTGATTTAACTTCCACTTCGACTGATACATTTCTTGTAGCTCTTGTAAAACAAGTTTTTATTAAAGACATGGGTATTTCTATGTACCATCTTAAGGACATCCTCTATATTACAAGATTACCTAAATCTTGTAAATCATTTAGAATGCCTAAACCATATAATACTCCTAATGAACCTATCTAGATTTGGAAACTAAAGAAAAAATAATCGAAACCACCTATGGTTTTTATACCTATAGTCATCCTAAAGAAAGATTGAGAGGCTTTTACTAAGGGATATTGGTTATATTTTGAAGGCCTTAATGATTTATTTTAGAATCTAAAGTATCCTATCCCTAACTGGATAATGGATCATCTTGACTATATAGGGAAAGGCCTTAGCCCATGAGCATAAGGAATATTGGATCCCTTATCAGTTAGAGTTATCAATTAGAATAATGGTCTTGAATTTATACCACTAAAAGGTGACCTCATCAATTTTGATAGTGACTCTTCCAAAGTGACTAGCAATGAGACTCCTAGTAGTGACAAAACATCCCATTATAGCCTTTTTGATGAGCTTTCTAACTTAAATTTATTTGATTCAAATGCCATATAATCATAACACCTATTGGGGATTCCTATCCTGAAGTAACAACCCATCATAATGGTGTTTCCCTTCCTAAAATAGGACATTATATCTTCACCATTAAAGTTTCCCATCTTGAAGTGAACCTTGATTATTCCCTATGGCTTTGCCACCCTAAACTCATAGATTGTGACCATTAAAATTTAGTCATACACCTTAATGAGTTTCAAAATAAAGAATTAATTATAGAATACATGGGCCTAAGAGATGGATTTTCCATCGGTGATCATGAGCAAGGCTTAAATTTTTCATTAGATATTTCTATTTACTTTGGAGATAAAGGAAAATTTCTTGGTCATAATAAAGAATAAACATAAATATATTCAAGTGAAATCCTCTTTGAGGCACTCATTGATCAGGGAAAAAATAAAGAAAAAGAAAATCCTTCGAATGAAAACATGTTATATGCACTCCTAGGTGGGAAAGTTTGCTCATCCCCTTAGGACATAGAAGGTCCATCTAACCCAAGTTCCACATCTAGTGCAACCATTTCTTTAAAACAACATTAAATGTTTGAGCATCTTGCTCTTGAGTTTCCAAAGGTTTTTTCTACTTGGCCTTTACTTGAGATGGAAAATTTTGATTCTTCATACTATTTAGATCTTTGGGAGGAACAAAAATAATATATGGTATAATAATGTGATCATGACCATACATTACCTACAATTCTATAATATTGATCTACACTTCTTGTGGAAAAAACAATAAAAGTAAACTTGGGAACCTATGAGGATCCCAAAATTATTTATCTTAGAGCTTCCCTTACTAAAGTAGAATGTGAGAATATTATATCCATTCTTAAGGATTATATAGACATATTTTCATGGGCATACTTTGAAATGCTAAGCTTAAACCCTGATATGGTTGTGTATTTCCTTGTTGTCCATCCTAATGCCAAACTAGTCAAGTAAAAATTTAGAAATATGCATCCATGCATCGCCCTATTAGTTAAATCTGAACTATAAAAGTTGTTAAGATCCAATTTTGTTAGACCATTGGATTAATCTAAATGGGTTTCCAACATATTCCCAGTCAGTAAAAAGACCTTGTATATGTATTTTTACTAATTTTTTGGATATCAACAAATCATGCCCCAATGATCATTTTCCTATGCCCAACATCGATATGATCATTGAATCAAATATGGGGTAAGAGATGTTATCCTTAATGGATGGATTTTTTGGTTATCATCAAATCAAGATAACCCCTGAAGACCAACACAAGACTACCTTCACCACTCTGTGGGTGACATTCTATTACCAAGTCATGACATTTGGATTGAAGAATGTTGGAGCAACATATCAATGTTCAATGAATATAATTTTCCATGAAATGATGCATGATATTTTATATGACTATATTGATGATATACTAGCAAAATCATGAGTAAGAGCTAGACATCCTCATGTTCTATGAAGAATCTTTGAAAGGCTTCGTGAATATAAAGTATGCTTGAATCTTAAGAAATGTGTCTTCAGAGTCATATTAGGGAAATTAATAGGGTTAATTATATCACAATGATGGATCAAATTTGGCCCCATAAAATTCAAAACCATTGTGTAAATGCCTCTACCAAATAATCTTAAATAGCTATGAAGCCTATAAAGAAATATCCAGTCTATATGCAGGTTCATTTCTCAATTGGTAGATAAGTGCCACCCATTTACTCATATTTTGAAGAAAGGGGTAACTTAAATGGGATGAAGATTATCAAATAGAATTTTTAAAGCTTAAGACATATTTGGCTAATCCACTAGTCTTAAGACCATCAACATAAGGAAAACCACTACTTCTTTATATATTAGTCACAAAATATGCACTAGGGGCACTTTTATCCCAACATGATGATTAGGGTAAGGAACACATTTTTATTATTTAAGACACACATTTGTGGATTATCAACATAATTATATGCCTATTGAGAAGGCATGTTTAGCTATGGTGTTTGCTACTCTGAAATTGTGACATTATATGCTAAATAACAAAACCATTTTCATTGCCAAGGTGGATCCTCTCAATTTCCTCTTATCTAAAGGAGATCTTCAAGGATGCATGGCTAAATGGGTTATTCTCCTAAGTGAGTTTAATATTGAGTACCAAAATCAAAAGGAAATCAAAGGGCAAGTACTTTCTAACCAACTTGTGGAAGCTCCTATTGAGGCCACTCAACCTCTCATGTTTGACTTTCCAAATGATTCTATCATGATGATATAACAAGCATCATAAGAACTTAAAAAATGGAAGCTCTATTTTTATGGATAATTCACATCCCATAGATCTAGATCTATCATATTATTGATGACACCACAGGGGGATTTGACTCCCAAAGCATTACATATAAAATTTCATTGTATAAAAAATATGGTTGAGTATGAGGCATTGATTGCAGGGCTTCACCTTGCTATATAGTAGGATATTCAAAGATTAAAGGTATATCAAGATTCATAGTTAATCATAAATAAAAACACTAATCAATATCACATAATATATGATAAAATTATTCCTTACAATCAAATTATTGATAACCTCAAAACACATTTTAAATATCTACAATTTGAACAAGTTCTAAGAGAAAATAATAGATCCATTGATGTAATGGGAATGATTGGTTCCATGATTCAAATTCATGATAGTGCTAAAGAGTATCAGTTCCTAATTGAAAATATTCTTTAGCAATCACATATTAGAATAGATTCATAGAGGGTATGCACCATTTCTAGTCCTAATCCCTCACCTAACCTACCATGGTACAAATATTTTTGTAACTATTTCCATAGTCATGTATTCCCCATTGATTCTTCCAAAATCCAAAAAAAACTATTCCTTCATCACTTAACATGTTATAATCTCCTAGGAAACATGTTTTATCATAAATGCTATGATGGAATGCTTCTTCATTGTTTATCTTTGGGAGAATCCAAGCTGGCACTAAAGGAAGTTCATGAAGGAATTTGTGGGGCTCACACCAACAGTGTAGTCCTAACAAAGAATATCTTTAGAATAGGTTATTATTGGCCCAAAATGGAGAAAAATGCTTGTAAATATGTGAAGAAGTGTGATCCTTATCATCAACATGAGAACTTGATACATGCACCTTCTTTACCACTGCAGTTGATCAAAACACCATGGCCATTCTCAACATGCGGTCTCAATCTCATTAAGAAAATTTACCCAACATCTTCAAATGGCCATAGACACATTTTTAATATAACCAAATACTTTACCAAGTGGATTGAGTCCATTCCTTTCACCTATGTTATCAGGAAGTAAATAGCCAAATTCATTCATTACCATATCATCTATCAATATGACATTCTAACCCATATTATATCAATAATGTTAGATCATTTATGAATGAAGATGTGAAAATTTTAAGATCAAGCACAAGAAATCAACTCCATATAACCCATAAGGCAATAGACAAGCTGAAGCATCAAACAATACCATTGTATCCATTTTAAAGAATATTGTCAATGACATGAGCTGTAATTGGTAGTTTCAACTATTTACTATCCTTTGGGATTATAGAACCAATCATCAAACCCTAAATATAACCACTCCATACTCCCTTATTTTTGGCATTAAATCTATTATTTTTATCAATATTGAGATACCATCATTATGAATATCACTGGAGCACATTGAAGATGTTGAATACAAGACTATAGATCCTCATGACTGAAATAACTAGAACTTCTTGATGGTAAGCATTTGTCTACCCTAAAACACTTGCAAGCCTATCAGAATAGATTGTAGAGAAGATACAACAAGTGAATTTTCCTTCAAGAGTTTGAGATTGGTGACTTGGTTTTGAAAGAGAATGAAAAGAGCATGAATGTTGAATGTAAAAATAAAGGTAAGTTTTATCCTAATTAGTTGTGACCATATATTGTCATGGTGAATTATGGATCAAGGGAATATCAAATAGCTAAACCTAATGGTGAAGAACTTCCAGATCCCATGAAAATTATTCACCTTAAGAGGTTCTATGTATGAACAACTTTGAACCATTGTCTATAAGACCCATGACTTGGGGGAAACATGTGCTGAAGTAATTTTATCCCACCATTTTATCCTACCTTGAACACATTTAATACTACCTTAGCCCACACTTCATGACTCTAGATAGTGAAGGATTTTAAATGATTGGCACATTGAACACATTTTATCCTATCCTAGACCATTCTTAGAAGAGAATCATATTCTTCATCCCAATTTGGACCATCCATATATTGGACCCTATTCTTTGTACCAATCTCTTTGAGAACCATATGTTTTTTTAAGTCTTAGGCATATTGTAAGCTTAGAACACTTTTTATCCCTTGACTAATTGTGATCCTAATTATTTCTCATGAACATTATGATCATCTTTAGCACTAGTTCTACAAATTAGCTCAGCTAAAATAATATTTTGTAGCTTCTTCAATAGATAAGTGAAAAAGAGCATATTTTTAGTTCCAGACCTTTTCTACATTGTTATATATAGGTGACTGTAGATACATCCTCATAGTTACTTCATGCTACACACTATTCTATATTACATTTACTACTCTTTGTCGACCTTTGTTGACATGTCAAGATCCTTACTCTCATTGATTTGTGAATAGGGGCCATTATAGTTGGCTTATCTATTTTATTAGAAATTATACTCTTAAAAATGCATCTCCTTGACTAGATGGTCCCACCTTGTGCATATTTTATCCCAAAAACACTAGAAATACTTCAAAAAAACCAAAAATATCAAAACAAGATCCACAAAACAACAAAAACATTATCCTATGCTTATGTAAATTTGTACATTCCCATCCTATTATGATATGCTCTTATTGTTTTTCAAGAAAAAAAATACAAGTTCATCTTGTCCCACACACTTGCTATTTTGAAAGATCATTCTTTCTCATCTCATTAACTTGTTGTTTATGAGACCATTCTCATTTGTTAGTCATATCTTCCATTTCTTCTACAACATCAATCATGTTGGTTTGATCATCATTTTTCTTTTATTCTATTTCTTGGGAGAACTACATTTGGCTTGAAGTTCATGTTGGAACATGAGTCCATGGAACTATGTAGGTAGCATCCACTTGTCTTTTACATCTAGAGTTAGCTCGACCAACCTCTTCTTATTCTTCTCTTAACCCATTTATTCTACCAATATTCCTCTTTAATTAGTGATAAATTGTTGTATCATTGTTCTTTATTATGATGTGGTGGAGAGTAATGACTCTACTACACATGCATGAACATTTGTCTTTAAACCACACTAACTTGGTTTTTTGTTTGTGTGTGTTTATTTGTTTTCTTGGTGTTTTGTTGTGATTTTTCACCTATCCTTTTATTTCTTCTCCTTCTCTCTTTTTATTACTTCTTGTCTCATCTTGGTCTTGTGTTTCCTTGTATGTTTTTGCTTTTATCTTTTGTGTTTTAGAACATCTTGATGATTCACATGGATACTAATTATTTATATCTTGATCCTATGTTATTAAGTTGTTTTTGAACCTTTTTATTTTTTTGATTGTTGTTTGTGTCTTATTTTTCTATTTTATTTTGATTTTATCTTTTGTGTTCAAGAATGTCTTGATGGTCCACATGGATCTTGATTATTTATATCTTGGTCTCATGTCATTAATATGATATTTCTTTGTGTTTTTGAACATTTTTGTTGATACTTAAGTCTTGATTGATCATATCTTGATTTTAAGTTAGGGTCATTTATTTTTATCTTTTTATTTATCTTTGTTTTTTTGTTTAAATGTGAATAGTTATAACTCTAGTTTTGGTCATTATTTTCCCATTATCCTTAGTTATAGGTATTCACATTTAAACTAGCTCAACATAATTGGAATATTATGCCATTATAGATTATTCATACTTATGATGCCTAATTTATTTTACTCTAACAAGCACTTTGTGCTCAATTTTCAAAGTCTTAACATCAACATTAGATCTAATGAATAGTTCTCAAGAAGACTTTGAATAATCTACGCTCATGATGTGAAATCAAGCATCTAGGTATCATGCATTTTAACACTCAAATCTATGCTTAATTGTGCATCTCTTTGCATACATTGTGAGTCTAATCAATTTTTGGTTAGTTTTCATCATTATTCATTCCATTCTCTCCCAAAATTGGGTGAACTACATTAACCTAAAATTCACGTTGGAACATGAGTCCATGGAACTATTTAGGTAGCACTTAATTTCTATTGAGGTTAGCTCATCTATCTTTCATTATTATTTTCATCTCTCTCATCATTTTATGCATTCTCATATGTTGGGTTTTATATGGCTTTCTAATCCATTACACCATAACATGTATGTTTGCACCCACTCATTTTAACTTATCTTTTGGGTTATATTCTTGAGAAATTTTGCTTGACAATTGCCTATGTTAGGGCACAACATATAAACAACATTTGAATCAAAACATCCCTACAAGGTCCAACCATTATTTGTTTTTTATCAATGATCAAAATTAGCCCTACTGGGGCAAACTATTTTATCATGATCACATTTGATCTACTAGAATAATTCTTATTGTCTTCTCTTTGGAGACCATGTTCTAGTGGTGCTTCCCTTCTTGAAGCAAAACATTCTCTCTTTTCCTCTAATTCTAGGCTCTCCATACTAATGCCCATGATGGTAATATTTTAGTGTGTAACTTGTCTCAGGATTGATCAATGCCATAAGCATGTAATTTATACTCTCAAATTGGATGCATTTAAAGTGTGTCCCTTACATTTATGGATTGTATCTTTCCCTTTCCCCTATCTTTAGGGCCTATTAAATTTATAATTATATTTTTATCATTGATGATAATCACATGTGAAAGTATTATCTCATCTTGATTGATCTATTTCATGGGTTAATATCTCACTTTCTCTCTCTTTTCAAGAGTCCATCCTTCTTTGTCATCCTAGTATGTCCTCTCAAAGGGGCATCATGGGTCTATTCAAATTTCTTCTTGAAAACTCTTTTATTTTAAAATACATTGCTTCACTTGAATGTCTTGATATGCCATCTAAAATAGGGACAAAATGTAGACATATAATTCCTAAATTCAGTTGTGTTGAAATTGTCATTCTTAACTTAATTCCACTCAAATGCACATTTTAGGCTAAAAACCATAAAACACCCTAAATGGTTTGAAATTGTCATTTACAAGTGATAATTTAGGTCAATGTATCCCTAAATAGGGTAATTCAATTTATGAAGTAGCTAACTTTGATCAATTCATTTTGAGTCAAAAGGATGATTTTGCCTGTTTTTGCTCTAGATCACTCTTTTCTTCAATTTTTTTTATACACATCACATATCTTTATTATTTATGTTGGAAACACCCTAAATGGGAATATGGTTCTAGCACATCTAACATCACCTTCCAATTCTTCTCTAATCAAATTACAACCCAGTAATATGACTTTTTGACAATTTTGATTAATTGAGGGCCAATTTCCAAATAAATTACACAAATGTTGATTAACCTTATTTAAGGATAATTAATCTAAATCAAGAGATTAAGTGTATTTTTCATGAGAGTTGTTGAGTATTTATTTTTGTAAATTGATTTATATTATCTACATCACCTAGTGACATCATTTCTTGGGAAGACATCCCTAGGCCATAAATGCCATAAATATTAGGATTATGGGTCTCCCATGTCTCATTAATGACCATCCATGCCTATTCAATGTCCCTTATTCCAAATTCATGATGAAGATAATTATGTATTTAATTTCAAATTTTGAATAAATCCTCAATCTTCATCTCAAGATGGATGGTTCAAGTTGATTCTAGTTATTCTTGAAAATATATAAATAGAGAGGCCATGAACATCATTTTCAAGATTGATTTATGAAAATTTATTATGGTGAATTATCTCCACAATCCTTTTCACTTGATCATTGATTTTGTATGTAAGCTTCATTGATAGGCTAGTTTAGTGATTCTAAATCATGAGCCTAGGTTTTACAAAGAGTTCTTGAAGCATTGGACAAGTTGGCCACCATTTTTATTGAAGACAAGAGATTTTGATCAAGGGATAACATGATTTTTGGCCACATTGGTATGTTTATTCCATTTTGGAAGGTAATATGATTTTACTTTCTTTTATTTTTTTCTTTCTATCCTTTATAATTCCCACATGAATAGATAGGATTAATTTAGTTTATTCTTATGCATTTTTCCTTTGATTTATTAGACTGAATGTTTGAATAATCATGTTATGTAATCCTCTTTAAACTATTTACTCTTGTACACCTACATATATTCTACTTGCCTAATTGGATGAATTACCTAGGACCTACATAGACCTACCCTTGACACCCCTTGGACTATTCTTAGACCTTATAAAAAAAATTATATTCCTAAGGTGGTAACATGGCCATTTTTGGCTTGGTTATATTGTGATGGAATTAGCATTAAAATTTAAACATTATTTTAATTATTTATTCTAATCAACATAGGGTCGATGGCATATTACGGTTAATTGGTTTATTAGAATTTATGTTTACTAGAGGTATAGACTATGGGGGTTAGGGTGTTAACCTTGTTAGCATTAATTGTGAAATGTAAATAATTAACCTAAATTTTCATTGATTGGATTTTTATGTTGGTGGATTGATCCTTTAGGATAGGTCAATCAATGACCATTACATTCAATGATGATTTTAGCAGGGGATTGTGTTGGGGAATGAAGGAGGATTTTTCTTTCCTCCCATTAAATGTGAAAATTGAATGGGTATGTTTAAATTGGATGGATGGAATGGGGAGTTAGGTAGTGAATGGGAAAAGTTTATGGGGTTAGGAAGATGGAAAATAAAGGTGGAGAATAGTGGAACTTGACTAGTTTTTATGGCAGTCATGTTGGATTTTGGACTCATGGCTTGGAAATTTGAAGGTTTCAATTTTTATCTTATTGTATTTTTGAGTTTTCTCTCTACAATTTTGGGTAAGCTATATTTTTTCTTGATTATTTTATTTTACTATATAATTCTTTGAAAGATAAAAAGGCTACGTATGCAACCAAAAGCCTTAGGACTTATATATGCATACATAGAACTTGATAAATATTTGATATTGGAATTTGCATATGAACTTGAAAATGCATATATATGTTTATATTATTGTTTTTAATCCATTGGTTTTATATTAAATCTTGAGAATTTATTTGACTCTATGTGTGTGGAAATGCTTCATTGGTTTTATGGTTTAATACCCGATAGGGTTTTTTTATTCTATGTAATAAATACAAGGCTGGTGATTTTCTTACCTTGATGTGTATATATACATATTTTTTATGGGTATTATATCATCTTGTTCATGAGGGTTTCATGGATTATTTTTGCAAAGATATAAAATGTTGTGTTTCCATGTAATGGTTATATGGACTTGGCCATTTGAATCTATTTATGTATATCATTATGTGGAATAATTGAGTTACTTTCTTATTGGGGTTTCATGATTTTATAAAAATGTGTTATTTTTATTTATTGACTACATATAAAGTATTGATAGATGGTTTCCTTTTAAAATTAGTGGTTTTGTTTCTATTATGAAGTATGGCACAAGTTTTGATTTGGGGTTTCAATAATATGGGTTGGCAAAATTTTGGTGCATGTTATAAATGATGATTTTGAGTTCTTTATGAAATGTGATTGTGTTGATTATTGTTTCATTTGAACCATTAATATTTAGATGCATCTCAATCATGGTATATTTGACTATGTATTCATTTCAAATTTCTTATTTTTTAATATAACTATGTATGATTATTTCAAATTGTAGAAGTGTTGTTTTAACAGGGTTTCTATATTGAATCCAATCTAGAATATATTTCCTATTAGTTTATAGGGTTCATGGTTATATTGAATATTTTTTAAAATATTGATGTTATTCACTTGTGTTATATTCTCAAGGTTGTATTACATTATCCTGATCTTAATCTAGGTTTTCTTGTTGTGTCTTTGACTGCATGGTAAATTTAAGGTAAACGTGGCTAAGATTTTTGTTATATCTTGACTATGTTTATGTATGTGGGTGTTTTGGCCTTTAATTTGATTGTATTTTAATATCTTGACTATATTTTTGATAATTTTTTTTATGATTTTTAAAGGTATAGTTGACTATGGTTTTGGTGTTACACTTGACTGTGTATTAAACATTTAGTCATGGGATTCTTCAATATGATTGACTAGTAGTTTAATCAGGTCTATTGTTAAATTTGATTATGGTATGCTTAATTTGGTTATTTTTATGTGTTTAACTCCTACGTAAGACTTAACAACTCAAATCTATTAATTTCACATGAATATACTTTGTTATAATCTCTTAGGTCTGAGAGGGTGACGAAGAAGTCTGAAGGAGTTTGTATTTATATTTATAGAATACTTGGGTTTATGTTAAACTTGTAAACATTGGAAATGTTATATTAATTTTGGTTTGAATTTTTATATTTGTCTAAATGAAATAAGTGACTCATTTGGATGTTTATGTTGTTCATAATTTGGTTATGTGTTTCATATATTTGTATGGTTAGTTGGTCACCATTCCTAGACTACACCTGAATGATTAAAATGATTGGTATTTTATATACCTAGTATAAATTGGCAATCAAGATGGTTGAGACTGATCGTAAACTTGGATGGGGATCCAAGGTGGTTATTTCAAAACTATAAAACATATTAGTATTTAATCCATTCTATATCATTTGAAAAACATGCTAGCCATCCTTTCTTATGATCTATATCAAAGATAGATTAATTATTCCCATCTCACCTTAGAATGGAATAATTGTCTATATTTGTATTATTTATTTGCTAAGATGTCCTCTAGTTTAGAAATCCAATTGCTCAAAATTCCCTTCATGTCTTTGGTTTTCACAACCACCATCCTACTGATGTTTTGGGTGGTATGGGCTACCAATGGTTGGGATCGTAGGGCTAGTTGGGAGGGCTTGTCTTGTTCATTCACTTTTTGCTCCATGCTTCGATGATTTTGTGTATGTGAAAAGTAAGTTGGTAATAATTTAATTATGTTTTATTTTAATTTTTCAATTTAAGTATGATATTTGAGTTAGATAATATTCAATCTTGATTATTATGGTTTAATCATGTTAATATTAACCTATGTTGATAATGGGATGTGGAATTTAAATGGAAGATAAATATATCTTGAAAGGGTAAGATGGTTAATTTGATATATGTTTTGGAAAGTAATACACTTTAGGTATATTAAGTTATTAGATATTTATTTTAACTCTCTTCATGTTGATGAAGCATTCTATTAATGTTATTAATTTTAGAATTACACTTCAAACATTAATTTATAATCGAGTTGAATTATTATAAATCTTGTGTATTATTAATCCAAATTAGTCATTATGATATTGATTCCTTGGTTTAATTAGATGATATGGATATTTAAATTAGATCTATTTGATGTTATCCAAAATAGGATTTATTTAGATAATTACACATGAATTCTTATAAGCATATTGTATATAATTGACAAGAATATGGAGCTTTTTATTCTAATGTAGGAGTAATCTTTTGGTTATATTATATAGATAATTAGATACATATTATGTTTTTTTATTGAAAAATACATAGTATTAATTTAAGCATTACAATTATCTTAATTTATCACATTATATATTGTGAATCCAATTACATTGATGCATGGTATATGATATTCTTGATTATTTCTAGCTATTCATAAACTATTCAAATGTTACTAGTTATTGGTGCATGCAAAAACATAAAAAGAATCTTCACTTGTAAAACTCATTTCAAACATACCTGGATGTGTATAAAGGTATGCATGCTACACATATTAGATCTAAAAATTATTACTATTGTTCTTGTATTTAATATTAAATTAATTATAAGTTAATATATTTTCTTCTCTCAATTAAGACATTCATAAACATGCATAGTATTTTTGCATAGGTTAGTTATGTAATAAAATGAAGTTGAAAGACCTTAACTGGATTGTTTGAATCTAACAATGCAGTTATGAATCAACTAGATGATATGAAAAAGTTGAATGTTATTTTCTAATTCATTTAATATTGTGTAAACATAAAACTAAAACATGTGCTGATTTCTATTCCTTGGCTTACATGTGTTTTTATTTTCCTTTCTAATAATTAAACATGTTTTCCTTGCTACCTATGGCTTTCCCAATATAAATTTGTAAAATTTACTCAAGTGAAACATTTTATTTGGGTTCCTCTAAACTTGAAGCATGACTAAATTCAGTTGCATATGTTTGTGTTTCATTTTATTGTGTGTGAATCACTTTCTACTCTCTTCTATTTCACTTAAATATGAGCTTAATTAAGGAATGCAATGGTTCATTATGTATGTATTTCCTTAGATGATTATGGAAACATTGTATGAAAAGAATTGATTCCTTTCTTATATAGTTACCTAACAATGAATTAACTATTAGATTAATACATAGATTCTTTCTCTTGAAATGATTAGATAATTAAGTACTAATTGATTAAGTTCCTTGGATGGATTATGTCTTGAGCTCTTTTATAATGTCACATTGGCTATGCCAATAGGATGTATTTATATGGGTTCATTTTTAGAATGCCTAAAGGATGATGAATGACAAAATTGATCATAATTATATCATTAATCATTATTCTAAATAATGGTATTTATGTTTAATAAATGAATGTTGTAGGATCGATTAAAATAATGGTGTAGTTACCTTAAAGGTCATGAGGTGGTTATGACCTTGGATGATAGCACTGTGAAACTCAAATTTTAAATAATTTTTTATGTAATATTATTTTTGCTACATGATTAATTATATATCTACATATGTTGAATTGATTTATGGTTTTTAATTATAATTATTTGTCTAAGATCATGTTTAATTATGAAGTTAGAGACTTGTACTTTTAACATAAATCTATTTTAAATCGAATGATAACTTAAGATTCAAGAGTTATCCTTCTCGATTAAACTAATCCTTGAACATAACCATCCTCAAATAGGATTGAAACCCACTGAGGAGAGTGAGGTATTTACTGAATGTTAGGACCTATAAATGGTCCTATATGGAAGTATGAGTGTTGTATATGACACTCAGGTCCTATCTATGTATGCATACATTGATACATCCTCAACCCTAGAAAACAACTACTAAAGTAACACACTTACCCATAACACCTTTTGTATGTAGTTACCTTTATCTAATTACCTCAATTAACCTCCTTCAATTCCAATTGAGCATACATAACTACGTTGAATTATTATTTATTGTATCAAAAAACAAGGTAATTGGGTCTAATACACATCCAAAAATATACTTTGATAAACAATTCTAAATTTTTTTGGGTTGTTTCATCTGATATCAAAGCATTTTTATGCTCTAGGGAATTTTGAGAATGATTTTTCTTCTTGAAATTTTGTAATTTACTGAGTTATCACTTTGTAATTTTTAAGATGGCTAGAATACAATCAAGTAGAGGCAACATCCATGACAACCCTTTTAATTTCAACTCAGCTAAGGGTAGAGGTAGAGGATGATGAAGGGGTCATCATGGCCACATCCCTATTTTTAACCAAGAAGACCTACCTATCAATAATGTTGATAGTAATACCAAGGTGCCAAATGCTAATACAGTCAATGGGAATCCAATTAACAAGCACGAAGAGATCCTTAGTGGAATTTTGATATCCCTTAATACCTTGTAAGGAAATATTGATAATCAAAAACAAAGTTTGAATAATATTGAAGGGATATACCAAGAGGAAGTACCCAGATTAGAAATAGGGAAAGTAGAAGGACCTATGATTAAAGAACTACCTTTAACCATTATTGACCTGATTATCAAAGATCTAAAGAAGCTTCCATCATATATCTCTTTGGGTGGTGAATCAGGAAACATAGTTGATGCATGGATGGTACACTTATATAAATATTTCAAATTGCATAACATGCCATCAAATGTGAAAGTTAGGGTGATAGCTTTTCAATTAATTGATATTTTAGATTTATGGTGGAATCACCTTTGTGCCATTGAAGGATATCAACCCTTGAACCTTTCCTAGTATGTTTTTGAGACCCAATTTCATAAAAGATAAATGAATGGAAACTATAAAGAGTAGAAAATAACTAATTTTCAATTTTTGAAGAAAAAAAATATGTCTATTGCTAAGTATGAAAACAAGTTTCTAAATTTTCTATGCCATGTGAAATATATGCATAATGAAGAAACCAAGATTATTAAGTTCAAACTTAGGCCCAAGAAGATATTGATACATGACATCAATATGATGAACCCAAGGAATCTGGCTATAGTAATTGAATCAACGTATAGGGGTGAGAGAAAATAAAAGTTTCACCAAAAGGCAATAAAATAATTTAAGACAAGTAGGTAGTAGTCTAAAGTGAAAAGCCTTTCTCCCATGAACAAGAACTTTCAAAAATTAGATTAGAACTATATATTTTTAGGTGGCAATAAGAATTTAAGCAATTTTTCAAATCATATCATAAATTTCAAGTCCCATGGATCCTCTAAATTTGGTTCTTATAAGAAGGAATAATATCAAAGAAACCGACATGGACCTACCACGGGTGCTAATACCATTCTTGTAGCATCTTATAGACCTATTATTTGTTGGGAATGTGGTGAAAACCACTATAAAAATGACTATCATAAATTGAAATTAGGCCAAATAGCCAATCATAGGGTATATGCTACTATTGATAATCATAATGTTGATTTGTAGGTCATTCTAATTGAAACCATAGGTAAAATAAATGGTTTTCATTGGAATATTTTGATTGATTCTAGTGAAACTAATTAATTTATCTCTCCTTTTGTTTTTAATCAATATAATATCAAACTTATATTTATAAGAGAATGTTAGGAGGTTGAGTTTAGTGCCAGCAAGAAAGTGCATGTTCTCGAGTTCTTAGAAAAATCAAAACTTGATCTTGGTATTTTTAAGACCAAGGTGAATCTTTTTCTTGTGCCTTTAAGGTATTATGATCTCATCCTTGAGATGGATTGGATGCATGAACATTAATCCAAACTTGATTTTTTGGGAAAAGGAGTGTAGTGCATCAATGACATTGGAAAAATTATAGAATTGCAAGGCATATAAGGGGCCATAAAACACAACACACTCTTAACATTATAGCTGAAAAGGACTAATAGAAAAGGCTACAAGATTTACATAGATAAACTATAGGAATTACCCAAGGAAAGGGAGTTAATACATGAATTTTTTTCTATATTGAGGGAATTCATTAGTTTTTTTCCTAAGAAGCTACCTGGTTTACCACCTAAGTGAGAATTTTATAACTTCATTAATATAATGCCTAGATCTACCCCTTCTTCTAAAGTCCCTTTATCACATGAATGTGGTTGACTTGTAAGAGTTAAAAAAAATACATGAACTTTTGGACAATGTAAGCATTTGTCGAAGTGTGTCCCCTTGGGGTGCTTTGGTGGTCTTTGTGAAGAAGGAGGATGGTACATTGAGGGTTTACATTTATTACTACTTGCTAAATAAGGTAACAATAAAAACTATTATCTTTCACCTATGATTGATGACTTGTTTGACAAAATGAAGGTTGTTTCAATCTTCTCAAAGATCAATATGAGATTAGGCTACCACCATTTGAGAATCAAAGAAGAGGACATTCATAAAACAATTTTTAGAACTCGATATAGACATTACAAGTTCATAGTTCTTCCTTTTCACTTAACTAATACATCTATAACTTTCATGAATATTATGAACACTATATTCAGAGACTTATTGCATAAATTTATGCTAGTTTTTATTAATGGCATTCTCATTTATTCTAAAAATGAGGTTGAGCATAATCAACAACTTCATTTAGTCTTTTAAAGACTAATACAACATAAGATGTATGGAAAACTCTCCAAATGTGCATTTTATGAATCTAAAATTCATTAGTTGGGTCAAATTATTTTTAAGGCTAGTATTGTTATTGATCTTGTTAAAAAAATCTCTTCAAGATTGGCCTTCTCCTTCAAATGTGCATTAAGTACATAGCTTCATGGGTTTCGCTGGTTAGTACTAGTATTTTGTTGAAAACTTTTCTAGTGTGGCCTATCCCATTACCTCTTTGCAATGGAAATGCAAGAAATTTGTGTGGACCCTTCAGTGTGAGGAGGCTTTTAACAAGCTAAAAATGTTTCTTATAAAAACACCTATTCTTATCATCTTGAACCCAAATGGTAATTTTTAAGTTTGGGCTGATACTTCTAAGGAAGGATATGGAGGGATATTAGCCCTAGATGGAAAAGTTATGGCTTATGAGTCACAAAAATTGAAGGATAATGAAAAGAATTATCATATGCATGACATGGGGCTTGATTTCATTATTCATGCACTAAAATAATGGAAACATTTACTATTGGGAAATCCTTTCAAGGTGAATTATGATAACTATATCCTTGAGTATTTATTTTCCTAAGATGACTTAAATGCATGCTAGTGTAGGTGGCTAGAATTTTTGAGCAAGTGTTACATGGACATATCATATATCAAAGGCATGGATAATCATGTGCCTTATGTAATTAATAGACACACATACCTTGCTATCTTATTAGTTTTATAAGAAATTTTAGAAGTGATATTTTGGAACAGCAACTTGATGGTGAATTCTACCATGATGTAAGAGTAGGTTTGGATGACGAGCCTATAACAAAGATATCTATTGTTTTTTTATTAAAATTAATGGCCTTATAAGGCATAAAAACAAAATTTATGTACCTAGCTTATGTGAATTGATATATTATATGCTAAAATAAATGAATATAACACCTTATTATGCTCACTCAAGGGTCACAAAGATGATGTACGAGCTAAGAAGAATATATTTTTAGCTTGGAATGAATCATGATATCATTGATTTTATAGAAAAATGTTTGGAATATCATCTTAAAGATGAGCATTTACATCTAGGAGGGCCTATACCATCATGATATTCCAATAAAAAAATTGGGTTTTACCCTAAATTTATCTTATTATAGGGATTTCTAAATCATGCAATAAACATGATATTATCTTTCTGGTGATTGATAAAGCCACTAAATCTATCGACTTCATTATTGTAAATTTGATGGATGATGTTTCTATATTTTTGAAATGTTTTATGAAAGAAGTGGTTATAATTTATGACATATCTAAAGTGATTATTTTAGACCATTAAAATTTATTTACTTAAATATTTTGCTGTATATTAACTACAACCTTTGGAACAAGGCTGAATTTTAGTTCTTCATATCATCCAAAAATGGATGGACAAACTCAAAGGCTCAGCCAAGTGGTTAAATATATATTTCACATGTATTTCATGGATAAAAAAACTAAATGGGAAGATTTCCTCAATTTATTTGAATTTTCATTCAATAATTCATACCATTCTATAATAAATATGTCTCTATTTGAAGTTCTATATGAGCGTAAGTGAAGAACTCCTCTTGGTTGGAACAACTTGTAAAATAGAGTTATTTTTAGACCTAATTTACTATTGGAATATAATAGGTAGATGGAATTAATAAGTAAAAATTTTAAAATATCTTTAGATCAATAAAAGAGCTATTGTAATCAAAATATAACTATGCATGAATTCAATGTGGGTGTTAAAGTTTTTTTGTGTGTCAAACTACATAAAAATTCTATAAAGTTTGGTAAGGATTCCAAATTAACTCAATAATTTGTCATGCCATTTTAAATTGTGGAAAATATTAGCCATGCCACTTAAAAAATAACTCTTCACCCTTCTTCTATCAAGGATTCACAATGTATTTAATGTTGCTTTGTTAAGAAAGTGTATACCTGATCCATCTCATGTTTTGGATTCGACTCATTTATAGGTAATACAAGAATAAAAGATCCAATTGGAACCAGTGATAATACTATACCATATAATCATTAAGATATAAAATAGAGATATATGGTAGGTTTTGGTGTAATGGGACCTATTGAGTAAAAGAAACATTACTTGGGAAGATGCACATCTTTTTAGGCAACATTATGCATGGCTATTTGACTAAGTCACCAGGATGTCTCCATTTCAAGGGTGAAGGATGTTCTGACCATAAATTTTTATAGTCTATTTTACTATTAAAAAATGTTATTCTTATTTTAAAACTGACTACTAGTTATTTATTTTAGTTGTATTATATGTTGGTACTTGTTGTAGTGCTATTTGGACTGCATGTTTAATTTTACACTTGATAAGTGTAAGGATTATTAGTACCATTTAAGTTATTTTCATTCTATAATTATTTATCAATTTTTTTATAAGAAACTATTGAATTAATTTTATGGTTGAAGGTGCTATCTTATGATCTAGGCAAATGATAGTAGTAGTACACCCAGTATTAAAGAAAATTTTGAGCAGTCAGATAAGTCTGATAGGTATAGTTTTTTTTGGTTATGTTTTTCATCCTTTGGACATCTTGAATGGTCATTGATTATGTCAATATCATGACATTATTAATTTTTACATTTTATTATATGCTATTGTAATTTTATCTTGTTCTCACAAGTCATTATTTTTCTATTATTTGTTTGTGGCTACAGTCTTTTGTTCTACGTCCGTAACTAAATCCATCTTGCTCCTTTCATGTAAAATTTTATTTACTCTTGCACACCTACATGGATCCTACTTGCCTAATTGGATAAATTACCTAGGACCTACCTAGACCTACCCTTGATATGCCTTGGACTATTCTCAGACCTTATAAAAACCTTAAATTACTAAGGTGGTGACATGGTTATTCATAGCTTGGTTATATTGTGATGACATCAACATTAAAATTTAAACATGGTTTAATTTATTTATTTTAGGGTATGTGCATGGAGTTTTGGAATAATTTCAAGGACATACCCATTAATTATTATGAATTATTACATAAGGCATATACATTTTTGGTTTAGGGAATGTGTATGTGTTCCTTTACCATTAGGAATGCATACACATTATAGGAATACGTATGCATTATTATAATTAAAATGAATGCATATGCATTTAATAAACATAAAAACAAAAATACCAAAGTTATCATTTCATTTCTTCTCCTTGGCATTCACATTTTTATCCTTGGCATTTTTATTTTTCCCTCCCATCAATGTTTTTCTCCCTCAGTGTGTAAATCCTTGGTTTTGTTCCCTCATTCACAATATCAATAATTCACGATGAAGAAGAGGTAAATTTTGTGGATTAAATATATTTTTTTGAAATTTTTTGAATGTTTGACATAGTTTAAGTTGTAACTTTTATCCAATAGGTCAGCATGCTCCACCTAACCCTTCACCCAACCCTCCTAACCCTCTACCTAGCCCTCATTACCCTCCACCTAACCCTTTGCCTTACCATCCTAAAGTTACACTAGATACCCCAAGTAGTTAGGAGGATATATATGCTCACATAGTAGAGAAAAAAATAAAAATTGAGTAGATAATTAGGAGAATGAGGGACCACTTTCATGAACACCCACCACACCTATTTGGCCAATACTCTAGAGTTAGTATTAAGTCAAGTTGACTCAATAATGAGTCAAATTGACAAATGGAGCTCATATAAAAGTATATATAGGGCTTACTATGCTAACAAATTATCATCATATGAGGTGAAGAATAAATAAATAACAAAAGAACAAATTTATGCCTTGTTTATCGACCCATCCACCAATGCACCATTTCCTGTAACAATTAAACATTTCACAATACATTGATGTCAACACAATTTGATTAAATCCAATTTTTGGGAGTGATGATAGATGGTGTTTGAATATGCACCTTATAATAACCATGAGGTCCCTTTGTAATTTTTTGATGAAACTCTACTATGATTTTGTGCTTAATGAAATTCCAAACTATTTTAACTGTGGAGATTTTTAGGGCCGAGAGAAAGGCTCTGTGTAGGATTGAATAGGTGCATTCCATGCATCTAATCAACTTATAAAGATCCCTACCCAAAATCCACTTCATATAGAGATTCCCTTTATGATGAAGGAGGTTACGGAGATAGATATTTTACATGTACTTAATATGCTTATTGATACACTTATTCACCATAGTCATAGGATTTTAGAGATAGATGATCAAGATACTACACCTAGTGGACATACTCAACCCCACCCATGAAAATGTTATAGCGTTATATGCACTAGACCTTTAGATGATGATGGTGGCACTTCAAGATGCTTGGAAGATATGGTCTTGACTAATTATTTATTGGCACACATGTTTGATATGGATACGTTGGGACTCTCTACACACATGCATGTATCTTTTATATAAATTTCATGTTAAATTTTTAAGTTAAATTTTTTAATAATATCTATACATTTATTTTTTTATGTTCCAAGAGGAGACGTTGCCTTTAACATCATAGTTTCAATTTATTGAGCTAGGTAGTGGGACAACCACTAATACATCTATCCATGTCAATAAAACACCATATACATTTATAAAGGCAAAATTTCAAGTGAATCTTATATACTCTAGATGTACATCCATACACCTTAATTGCATCATTTGTATATTTTTTGTAATAAAATATAAAATGCCCAATATAATTTTGTTAGACTTTTTATTGTTTGATGTATGAACATGGATTGGCATATTTTTATAAACTCATCCCCCATCCCAACATTTTTTTTGTCTTTTAAATTATAATTCCTATAAACAAACTAATGAGTTAAACATTTTCTTAATATCCCATTATATGTAGTTCCCATAGCGGGTCAATCCCAATCAGTAGGATTGGATGTATGTGTATGTGTGTGTATATATATAATTCATTTGATAATATTTGTTTGGTATAATATATTTAAATTAATCCCAATCAATCATAACATGTGTTCATAAATATTCACACCACTCCTTTCTTTTAAATGTTGGCCTCATAGTCAGCCACTTGATTCCTTGTTTTCCTAATCACAGATAATAGTTCAATCTCTACAATTGATATCCAAAATGGTCATAACTATTAATTCAATTCTAATTAATTCCAACCAAGTGTAAAAATTTCATCTATATCTATGGAATTATAAATTTAGATGGCATAAACTCTTCATCCCATTGTACCTAGTCAATTTTAATTTCTAACTAGACTCTAAATATTTGTTTATATAGAGAGGTAGGTCAATTCCACTTAAATATAGACCCTTAATCTTGATGGAGAATAGTGGGATGACCTATCCTCATATCTATCTCACTCCCATAATATTCATAATCTTTATATTTAATTGAAATTCACTTGATCCCACTTTTTTAATGTTATTGATTCTTGTGTTTCCTCTCAATAAAAAATAGTTGATTTGGATTGATAAAAACTCAATCCCAATTTGGGGATAGTCATTTGATCCTATTTGTTAATATCTAGTATTACCCTCTCTATTAATAGATATATATAGATTAAGCCATTATATCCTATTGGTTTGTTGGGAGAGCATCAACTATAAACTATATCCTATATGTATATTGCATAGGCCTTCTAACCATATATAAATAAGGGACCTCAACCCAATATAGATAGATGGGGTTGAGTAGTTTGTTAATACCACATAAATATGGGACCTAAAGACCTAATATATCTATTTAGGGGAGAATTCCTATCTATACCCATGTAATTTCATCACTCGAGTGGCATGTTGACTCTATAAGATTATGACACCTTTCATTTGGAATGTCCCCCTAAAATGAATATCAAGTGTCGACAAGACTATACCACCCTTTTATGACCTCAAAATAAATTCACTATATTAATATATACCTTCCCTTGTAAAAATTTAGGTAAATACAAGGATAGATAATCTACCTAATTTCACCTATAGGGCAACCAGAATCATGCACTTGTAAAGAAGACTGCCCACTCACTCTTATCTCTACAATATTCAATTCTATTTTATATATTTTTATATAGATTTTTATGAGACCACCCTTATAAGGTTATGGACACTCTTAAAAGGCTTGTATAGATGTCCCCTATAAAAAAAACTATCACCCTTGGTGTTTTAACTTGATTAAAACTTAGTTTACAAACTTCTCAACAAACACCTATATAGGTTACTTGTCTTATCACAATGACTATTTTAAAGGGATTTTTTATCACACTAATACTTATTTAGACTAAAAAATAATGAATATATGTAATAAAAGTATTCAAGGTATTAAAATTATGAAAATTTTGAAATAAATCAACTTAGACACCATAGCTCATAGGACTATCCTCATCTATACCAAGTCACTGCCTTAAGACAATTAGTCATAATGAACTTAATCAGGTCAAAATCTGAAATACACCTCATCAAAGATATAAAAGCATCCAAACCAGTGTATATATGCATATTAAGTATGTTTTAACACCTAAATTTATTTCAATGAATCAATTTCACAAAATTCAATCATAAATCCTCCTTTGTTGTCTTGTCATTCTCCCTCATGAAATTGACATTTCTTTCCTTTAATGTGGTGTTACAAGTCACATTGCACATATCCAATTATCAAATTCATGATTCACATGACCTCATTAGATAGTTTCATATATTATGAAAGACTAAGTCTTTTAGTAACTTATTTAATCAATGAATTACCCAAGTTATTAATTATTAGGTTGTTTGTTCAGTTGACGACTAGGGTGGGCACTCCATCATTATGAGTCAAGACAGATTTGAGCATTGTTACTACAATTTCATATACATAGGAACACATTGAGGTATGTATATTCACTTGTAATTTTGAATTGTAATTTAATACTTTTTTTAATAATTTTACTATATACTTGGGTAAATATAACTTATATGCACGAATGTATTGTGTATGTAGGGTTGTCATATGACATTTGATAGTTTGATTCAGATGACTACTATGATAGATATTTATGGTTTTTCATAATTTGACATGTCTATTCATGCATCTAAACTTGGCATTAACCTAGTCAAGTATCAATGGAAAATTGAGGACCATGAGATTATAGTAAGTGTACGTTTAAATGAAGTTTTTATTATAGTTTAAAATGAACTTCTTAACTTGGTTTCATGTAAACTTGTTAATTTTAAAATAATTTTTGTATTTGAATAGGTTAAGATACAAGTGATCTATGAGCATAGTACCCATAGTTGAAACTTGGATCAATCTAAGAAATTAAGGATATCTACATCTACAAGCAAGGCATCCTAGGGAGAGACTTCTTTAAGGAAGGCAAAGAGAGGGATACTATTTTATGACTAAGATGTTGTAGATGATGTAATTTTTTGTATCCCTATATGGCAATGTACATAATTTTGTCATTGTACATGCATATATGATGTATTCCCCTAACATTAGATACTATTTTGTTAGACATGATGTAATATTTTGTATCCCTATATGGTAATGCATGTATTATTGACATTATATGCCTATATATGGCATTTTTACATGGCATTCTTATTTTGTACATGAATATTTAAAAAAACCAATAAAGTAAGTCTTGTTTGAATCACTTGTGTTCATAGTATTATGAATAATTGGTTTTGAATTATTATTAAGGATTAAAAATGTTATGAGATTGAGAATAACTTGTTAGGATAATGTTGTAAATTAGATTGGTATGACAGAGCCTACATTTAGAAAGATTGACATTTATTATTCTTAAGAAGTTTTGTTTTTATAAGAATGAAAATGAAATAAGAAGTAAGGGGTTTTGAACCTATCTTTTTGTTAATTAAATCCTATACTAGTAATTGAATCAATCTTAAATTGGTCGTTGTTAGACACCTAGTCACTTATCTTAGTTTTGAGTCTTATGCGTGGAGTGGGATTAATAGACTAATACACTTATAAGAAATAAAGAATATTAGTAATTACATTTGAATTATGTTTGTATGCTCATGGTCATCTATAGTTTCTTTCAGGTCTAAAACTCTATGTTCTTAGTGGGGTAAACCTTATAAGGTAGAGTCAAGGTAGAATCTTGTTTTGAACATGTGAATTTATTGTGGACAAAGTAATGACAATCATCTACTCTAGTTTTTTTATCTAATGATATTTATGCCCAATAATAACTTTATATTCCTTTAATATGAATTCATAAATATATTATAGAATTCAACACCTTATAGTTCTATAACAAAAGATTATTATCTTAGATAGGTTTAGACTATCATTTGAAGATTAATTCAACATATTCCTTTAGATATTATCCTAAATGAGTTTATTATATAAAATTAGTTTATAATATCATATTAATATTATATACAATAACAATATATATATATATATAAATGTTAACCACACAATCAATCAATTCCCTTATTGATTTCTAAAGAGATTTAGACTCAAATTTCCAAATTTTGTTTTTAGGATTTTATACCTAATTGACTCTCAATAGGTCAAGATCATAATTTGAATATTACATGAGATAATATTTAATTTTTTAGGTATTTAGAACAAAATAAAGTGATCTAAGCCTTTTTCCAAGCTATAACATTCAAAAGTAATGAAAACTCACCTTTGACCTTTTGAAGCATTCTCTAAAAATGAACATCTATAGGTAGGTGAAAACATATTGGAATTATTAGACACTTTTAGGATTATATGAGATTAAAACACCATTTTTAAATTTTCCTTACATGATTCAACTTGTATTCTTCCCTTCAAATGATCAAAAATCCAACTTTGTTATTTATGTCACTCAAGATTGCCTATGGAGTTTTGAGCTTACCTGTGGGATTTGGATGGAGTTCAAAGTGTGAACACTCTTGAAAGGTTTTTTATTGGATGAAAACAATACTATTATAATTTAAAAACACTTATATAATCTTTTAACCCATTTTTATACCTTAAACATCTAAGAAACATGTGTGAACCAATGATGACTGTCATGACACATGAAGGGGATTATGTATAAACATCATGCACTTAAACTTGCCACATGACCTTAAAAATATTATTTATAATTATATTATGTAATTATTACCAATAATACCAATTTTTAAGGCTTTTTAATTCATATTTTATCCTGTGAAGTATTTTTACCAAACTTTACCTTGAGTTGCTTGCTTGCTTCCTACATGCTGAAACTTATATTTCTTTAAAAATTTACTTGAAACCTTGAATGTGATAAAATACATTGGTAAAATTAAGTTTAAAACATATTATTATACCATTTTAATACCTTTACAAGGCTTAAACTCATTATTAGCTCTCAAAACTCACAAAATCTTCATTTGGTCTCTAATGGCTATTCACTGACTACAAGAGGTTTATGTAAGAACAACAAGTATTTTAACCATTTTTATGAAATTAAATATGGAATGGGATGATTTTATGGATAATTTATACCATTAATACCAAATTTAATGCTTTGAGTTGACATGTAGATGCCCCAAAATGGCTAATTCCTCCAAGGTAGGCTCTAATGTTGATCATGATTAAACATGGGGTTGACTGTACTAAAACAACAGATGGTTACCCTTATAAAAAACCTTAAAAAAATTATATTTAAAATAGGTAATAATTATTCTCTCCAAAAAATTTCATGATTAGATCATGTATATTTTGGCCTGTAGACCCATTTTTCCAAAAGCTAGTGACATGTTACCTATTGGGTCAAGTTTCCAAACTGAGATTCCTTATGTTTTACCTTGGATTGAGATAGAAAAAGGTAAATTTTATTTGAATAAATAAATAGAATAATTTAAATTATTCCACCCATAATTTATTTTATTTTACCCTGATGCAACCCATGTATGGCCACAGCTCCTCAAGAAAATTCATGGTAACTTTGTATAAATAGTGATGTAGGTGATGGTTATGAAGTTCATGGCTATAGATTTTTTAGTTTCCATAAGGTGTCTTATTCAATAATTTATAGACTCTTAAACAATTATTTAATCCTCTTTACCAATGTATAATCTTGAATCTCCAAGGTTATTTGATGTAGAGGTAAAGGCAAAAGTCTCCAAATTATCCTTCTTAGTTTTGGTCTTACTAAAGATCTCATTCAATGCTATGTTTTGCCTTGAATATTCCATCTCCAATCCTATCCTTCTCTATATTATCAGGATTAATAGAATACTTCACTATATATCCATTTTTTTAAATCTTATAATCACTTCTTGATATCATTTACCTTGCTCATGACACTTACATTCATTTCTAGACTCACACCATTCATTACATTCCCAAACTTCCTTTCTTGATTTCACTGGCTTCTTGTTAGACTATTCTATTAGGTCTCAAATAAAAAATATTGGTATAGGTATGAATGTCTCAATATTTAGTCTTGTTTAGTCTTATTTAACTCTATCATATTTTTCTTAACCTCTTCCAATTTCTCAAACACACTTTAACCTTCAATTCCACATATAAGGCTCATAAGGATAATCCTATGCTTGTAGCCTTTTTTTTGGTGTGAATTTCCTCTTTTTTTGGTCAAAATAGGAGATATTTTCAATATTTAATCACATTTATATCCACCATATATCTAATTATATGTGTGTTTCACGTTTCATGCCCTAGCTCCACACTTAGAGCATACTTCCTTTGTAACCCATCTCTCTATTAGGCTTAATTAGACCTTAAGCACACCCATAGGTATAAAAACCATACTTTACAGCCACTTTTAAATATAAAACCTCTTTATTCACTTTCCTCACATCCAATTAGGTATTATTACAAATTTTTACATGATTAGAACTCCCTAAAACATCAAAACCCTAATCTAGGGTTTCTCTTCCTCTATACAAGCCCAAGATCTTATATAATTCCATTTCTTGAGTTTAACAAGGTTTCAAATGACCTAGATGCCAAATCTAGGTTTTTGTTCAACCTCTCTATTTATCCAACTTATTTATCAACCTTTTTAAATCCATAGAATACCTAAACACAATAAAATGCAATAGATTATGTACCTTTTTGGTTGATTGTGCAGGGTTTTTAAGGAACTGTCAATTGGTCTAATTGGTCCAAACCTTTTCTTCTATAATATAATAAATATTCAACTAGAAACCTACTACATTACAATATAATGGCCTCAAGGTCCTTTCAAAAATAATATAATATTTACAATAATCCAATGCTTGTTCAAAAACATAGACTTACACACTAATTCTTCCTTTATTCATTATATTCATCAAAACATTACAAGTTTAGTCCATTACAGGACTCTATCACCACTCACGAGGAGTCTTGTACAATTTTTCAATCTCAAGTTCTCCTCTCTCCTCTTAGAGATCTATCTCTCCCTGTTCTCTCCTTCTATGCCATCCAAACCCTAAAACACTTTAAAACTACTGACTCTACTAACTCTACTTAACACTTTAAAAGTCTAACATGGAAACCACACTAGTTTATACAAACGATTTTACAACATCAATAGTTTTAAACACTTGGATCCATTTATCCCATGATACCCCTTGTCCAAGATTTTAATCCACTTTGATCACTTTTAGCTAGCCATTTAGGCCTAATTATGCCTAAATGACCATCTAGGTCTATTGGCCTATTTGTGAAACCTCAAAAAATTTCTAATCTCTCATGAACCACAATATTCTCCTTTTCTAGTTTCAAGATCCTTCCATTACCTATAGGCATGAAATTTAGTCATATGAGGCTTATAAGGCCTAATAGGCTACTTAACTGATTAATAGCCTCATAAATTATTTTTGACCTTTGGAACGCTTTGACAAGATTAAAACAAACCTTTTAAAGGTCTTGAAACCCAATTTCAATACCACTAACTTTTAGCCATGTGTATATCGTTCAATTTGACTATTAGGCCTATTAGGCCTTTTAGGCTTCTTAATGGCCTCTAAGTAGAATTTTTGCCTCTAAGACCCATAAGTAAAAATCCATCACTTAAGTCACACACACACACACACACACACACACACACACACACACACACACACACACACAGTAAATTAAATGTGATTTAATGAAGTGACTTATAATTCCACTTGAAAGTGAATTTTCATTACTATTTAGGAACACAGAAACACAAATAACAAATCTTGTCAAAGTTGAAGCTATGTTCTAAGAACTCCATTTTTAGTGCTTGTTGGCTGAAAATTATCACTACCAACATGTATATAGGGGCGTATAACATCCAATACAAGGTTTTTGGCCTCCCATCTGGTCTGGTTGACAAACCTACCACCCATTCTGGGCTCAAGAATGTCCTTCCCAATACAAGAAGGATGTTGATTTTTAGCCTAACTTCAAGCATGAATAAAACTATAACTATAAATTTTTTGGATGAACCATAATATCCTTATTATACATGTAAAATCCCTATAATAACACCCTTAAATCTAGTTTTAATCACCTCTAAGAACAATTCATGGTATAATTTGCAGTAATAGGTCCTAAAATGCAACTTTCTGGCAATGAAGAGACAACTTGTTGACCTCCAACTAGCATTTTTGCCTCTGGGATCTATAAATACAAATCCATAACTTTCAGTAAATTTATATAGGTAAATTAAATTTTATCCAAAACTCATGACATATAATTCCACCTATGAGTGCATTTTCACTACTATTTAGGAGCACAGAAACACTAACAACAATTGTTGTCAATGTTGAAGTTATGGTTTAAAAACTCCATTTTCGGTGCTTGTTGGATTAAAAATAGAAATAATGACAAATTTTTATGGGAGGATAATTTAAAATACAAATTTATTATCCTCCCATCTTTCCCAATCAACAAACCCACCACCCATTCTAGGCTTAAGAATGCCCTTCCTAATAAAAAAAAGATGTTGATTTTTAGCTAGACTTCAGGCATGCATAAAAACAAAACTATAAGTCATATAAAAAAATAATAAGATCCCTCATATGCATGATAAATATCTATAATTTCACCTTTAATATATTATAAATCACCTTGATTATTAATCCATGGTAGAAGTTGCAGTAACAGGTCCTAAAATGTAATATTTTGGCAGTGAAGAGATAACTTATTGACCTCTAACTAGGATTTTTTCCATTGACACTAAAAGGTACAAATACATCAATTTGATTAAATTTATATAGGAAAATTAAATTTTATTTAATTACTATGACATCCAATTCCACATGTAAGTGTACTTTCACTACTGTTCAAGAGCATAGAAACATTGATGACAAATGTTGTCAAAGTTGAAGCTATGGTCCAAGAACTCAATTTTTTGTGCTTTTTGGATAAAAATTGGCACTATCAACATGTTTTAAGGGGTAGATAATTTCTATGAATAGGTTCTTGGACTCCAATCTAGCTCAATTAATAAACCCACCACCCATTTTGGGCTAACAATGCTCTTCCCCATACAAGCAAGATGTTGATTTTTAGCCTAACCTCAGGCATACATGAAACCAAACTATAAGTAGTATGGATAAACCATAAGATTACTGATATTCATTGTAAATCCCTCTAATTTTTTGTTGAATCTAGTTTTAATAACTTTTAAAATCAATCCATGGTAAAAGTTACAATAACATATCCTAAAATGCAAATTTTTAGCAGTGAAGAGACAACTCATTAACCTCCAACTAGCATTTTTTCCTTTAGGACATGTAGGTGTAAATCCATCACTTTGAGTACATCTATATATGAAAATTACATGTGATCCAATGACTGTGACATCCAATTATACCCTCAATTGTATTTTTACTATTATTCAGGAACATGGAAACACTAACAACAAATGTTGTTAAAGTTAAAGATATAGTCTAAGAACTCCATTTTTGGTGCTTGTTGGATGAAAATTTGAATTGCCAACATGTTCAGAATGGTAGATAATGTCCAATACTAGGTTCTTGGCCTCCCATCTAGCCCAATCGATAAACCCACCACCATTCTATGCTAAAAAATGTCATTCCTAATACAAGAAAGATATTAATTTATAGCCTAACTTCAAGCATGCATAAAACCAAAATTTTAAGTCGATGGATGAATCATAAGATCCCTCATATGCATGAAAAATACCTTTAATTATAGGTTTAATCTATTTTAAAAACACCTCTAAGATAAATCTATGGTAGAAGTTATAGTAATGGATCCTAAAATGTAACTTTTAGAAGTGAAGAGAACTTGTTGACCTCCAGCTAGTGTTTTTGACTTCAGGACCTATAGGTACAAATCCATCACTTCAAGCACATCTATATAGGTAAATTACATGTGATATAATGACCATGAAATCCAATTCCACCCATAAGTGTAATTTCACTATTTTTTAGGAATGTCATACCAATGAAAATATGCAAATCAATGAAAAGTGTGTTTGTTTTGTGTGTAACATTGGTATGTAATGCCATTTGAGGCAATTTTAATAAATTTGGTTTAGTTGGAAGCCATGTAGATCATTATAAACAAGGATTTTTATGTGGTCTGAGGGATATAAGGAGAAATAGACTTGTCATGAAAAATTATTCAAGATCACATAAACACCAAGTACATTTAGCAAACTTTTCTTCGCTTCAAAAATATGAAATTCTTTACTAACAGTAGCAACCACATGAAGGTGGAAGCTTATTTGGCACCACTAACCTATTAAAAATGTTACTAAGTAATTAAAAATTAAATTTATTCATGTACTACCTAAAAAATCATTTTTTTTAAAAATTGTTTACATCTACATTTTACAAGTCAACATACCTATGAATTTCAATCTAATGAACCACTTGGATCTGCTCTAATCTTGATAGTATCAAGAATAACTTCATGATTTGAGTCAAAAAATTTCCATATATTCCTATTTCTTGGCCTCTCATGATATTTTCAAAATTTAATATTCATTGCAAGAACCAAATTTGAATAGTGTAGTATCTTGCTATGCATTTCAAAGTCTTTAAATGACCATACATTTGAAGTTTTTATAGGATATCATTAAAGCCAATTTCCAGTGACTGCCACAGACCTAGTGGGATAATCAATGTTTTCTCCATCTAAAACTAGGGAAATAAATTTTTATTTCCATATACACACTGACATAATTAGTAATTGTTTCCCTCTTCATTGTCCTCATCTACAATAACTACAAAAACATGGCCCACATCACAAAATATAGTTTTTAATGACATTATTGTTGACCAATTTTGACTTTTAGGCCAAAATAGGGCACCCCTAGTAAAAATATTTACTTTTAGGCATTTAAAAGGGTGAAATATTGTTTTATAAGGTGTTTCATAGGTAAGTTAGTGTTGATTGATGTTTCACTAGATTTGGTTAATTATTTTCTAGGTCCATTTATCATTTTTAGTCATTTTAAAGGGTCTAAATGGTGCATTTAATGTTTTGTATAGATTTTTTGGTATTTGTGAAAGTTAAAAATCTGATTTCATCACCCATGTGTCCTTATAACTCTTTATTAAGTTGACATAACTAAAAATGGTAAGTTGTTTAGAAAATAGTAGTTTTCTTAACTAAAGAATGAAAAAAGGACACTTGTATAGTTCCTTGGGAAGTGTGCCACTTTTAAAACTTGTTTGAGTGACTATTAACCTTAAAAAAATGTCATATTAATAGTTTTATTGAATAAATTTCATAAAAAATGCATTTTCAACTCATTTTTCTCCCTTTTCCTCTTGGCATGCAAAGGAAGGTCAACTTCAAGCACTTGGTATAGAAGATACAAGAAGATTTAAAAGGAGTGCTTATATAGGTAGATTTTAATATAATTACTATCCATTTAAATAAAAATAACTTAAATTTTTGTTCCTTCTCTCTCATGAACCATTAGTTTGAATCTAGGTAGCCTTTTGTAGAATTGCATCCAAAAGGGGTAGAGTCATCCATCTGTTTCTAATTTTCAAATGTCCTTGGAGCTATGTGATCTTGATGAGGTGTTTTGATAATATAATAAGAATATATTAATTATATTTTAAACATATAATACTTTACTTATCTTTATCTTTAAAGGAGTTTTTAAATAGTGCTAGTTCCATGAGGTTTGCAAAGTTGGGTCTAAGTTTCACAATGTGGAAAGGATCTCCATGAAGGTTATAATGTATTGTAATCATGTTTTAAAAGTTATTTAATTGAATTTACATTATGATATATAAATTATCCCTCCTTCTAAGCTAATTTTCCTCAGTTTTTATCGCTCATTGCCTTGCATTTACAATCATCTTGCATAGGGTTTCAAGAGGTTGTACAGATGTATAAACAAAGTAGAATAGAGTTTGGAATGCATGATAGTATACATTTTGTGCCTTAAAAGTCCTAGATATCCATAATTATCATGTTATGAAGGTTTAAGGTGGTACATAAGCAAGTTTTCACTTCAAAGAAGGTTATCTCCATTTTTTGGTCTCGGTCTCAAAATGTCCAAAACAATGATCCTGAGGCTTTTATGGATTAATGTTATTCAAGGTGGAGTAATATTTTTCCATTTTTTTTTGGATTTAAATTATATACCTATGTACCTAGTATGATCATGCAAAAGTTGAGGGCTATAGGATAAGTGGAAGAGGTACTTTGAGTCCTTACAAAATGGCAAAAACACACTGAGATTAAGCAGTGACATCTACATGAGTTAGTAGATGAGTTAGAAGGAAATTTACAAGTTACACTACACAAAAGAGTTATTGAATTTTCCTATGTAGGGGGGAAATATATAATAATTATAATAAGGTTTCCTAGTCATTCACAAGGTAGGATATATGATCACTCCATTAGATGACCTTCTTAGCCATCCGTTGTCTATACAGAGGGCAGTGAGGGCAATGTTTCATTGAATGGC